>LOJH01008270.1:6452-27841 GCA_001685095.1 Ellobius talpinus | reverse complement strand
GTGTGTATCTTTTTGTGTTGTACTTTTCTACAGAACACAGGCAAGAAAGAGATAATTCTTATTTCTTGATAAACACAAAGGCATTTACCTCTAGGTTCTCCCTCCCGTCACTCAGGGCCAGATGTCTAGTACCCTGCTAAGTCTCCAATGCCTTTTATCCCACCAATGCCCTTTATCCCACCAATGCCTTTTATTCCACCAATGCCTTTATCCCACCAATGCCTTTATCCCACCAATGCCCTTTATCCCACCAATGCCTCTCTGCGTCTTGCTATTCCTTATGCTCCTCCTGCCATTTTCCAAGCCATTGCAAAGAACCTGACCCAACATGGCCAGCGCATAGAACTTTCTTCTCCCAGACTTTCCACGCCTTATTCCATTGCATCAGCCAAAGGGCCTGCCTTAGCTGGCAGTCGTGTCGGATAGACTAATTTATGGTGAAATACGAATGTCGAGCTTCTGCCTGAATGGTACTGCCCATGTTTCCCTTGAAGCTTGGAGAGTTACATGCTTGTACCACCATTTAATCTAATAATCTGACTTCTTGTTGCCTTCCCTCCGTGCCCATTACCAGTCCAGAGCATCTGGTCCCTCTGCTAGCCCTGTAGGCTGCAAACAGCTCACATTGAACCCCATGGAAGGGGCTGACATCCCCTCCGCCAAGGGCATCCCTCAGCCCACGGCCTGCTGAGCTTCCTTTTCCTCAATGTGGGTTGACTCTGCTTCTGTCCGTGCCCAGAGTTCCCCACAGAGGCAATCTGAAGCTGATTCCAGCAGAGACCCACTTCGCTCTACAGTATTTCCTTCCCTCTTTCCTCAGACCCTCATGCACCAGGCTGTGATTCTGGGGAACCTGATCTAGGATACAGGAAAAGGCTTCTGAAAGAGTCCTGGGAATAGAGTAAGTAGATGTTGGTGAGGGCTGGCTCCTTGAGGAGGGTTGTGAGAGTGTTGATTGACAGCTTGCCAGGTTCTAGAACCACGCAGGCCATAGGCGTCTGTACACAGCTGTGAGTCATCATCCAAGTTAGGCTCCTTTCTGAGAAGGCCAGTGGGGGATTATCTTGATTACATTGGCTGAGATGGGAATGCCTGCCCACTAAGGGTGGCACCAGTCCCTGGGTCGGGATTGTATAAAAATGAGAGAGTGACTTACGCACAAGATTGGATCTCTCCTTTCCGTTTGTGGGTGTGATGGAGCACTCCCTCAAATTCCTGCAGCCTTCACTTCTCCGCAGTGGCAGACTGAATGCAAACTTAAGTCAGAGAGAACCCTTCTCCCCTTACGTCACTTTCATCAGGGTGTTTTGTTGCAGCAGCAAGAATAAGAATGACGGCTGAACTGGAACTGAGGGAGAGACCGGCTTTTCATTGTGAGCTTCTTTGTTTGGGGGGTTGTTGGTTTTGTTTTTGTTTCATTACCATACACTTATGTCTCTATAATTAAAATACCTTAAATCTTAAAATAAAATAATCCTCACCTCCAAAGTGACATGGTGGCCCTGTCTTGGATGGATGTCTGGGTTTCATTGTAGAAAGCTGATGCAGAAAATTCTTAAGTTTTCTTGGGCCTGGGGCAAGAAGTATACACAGAAGAATTTACCTCTCTGTCTTAGGCAGACAGAATTTCTGTTGGAATTTTCCTACATGCTGAAAGCAACCTAATCACAAATCAGAGCACAGTGGGGAAAATGCTTCCATTATTTGTTACTAAATGATAAGATGTTAATATTAAGCATCCAGTGGTGTTAGCATCTGAGGAGAAGGACAGAGGATCTGTATACAGGTCAGCTGAGCAGAAACCCTCTAAGTCCCTGACACTGAGGAGTGACCCAGAGGGACAGCATTGTGTCCCTAAGGGCGGTTCAGCTCTGTTTGGGAGGAAGGCCAAATCCACCGTACAATAGAGGAAATGAGGCAGTTTTAGAAATGACAGAAGCCGTATTTCTGATTCCGTGCGGTACTTATTCTTCTAGCTGTTGTTGATAGTGCAACCTCAGATAACGATGTCTTGACTGGAGAATCAGAGTCTCCATATGTCCAGTGAGTTGGAGATGGGACAGGAAGTGCCCAAAGGGACCAGTGAGACTCCTGAAAGGACCTTGTTAACCTGTTCTAGTAGGTTAAGACTGAAGGAGTCCTTCCTACATTGGTTGAAAAATAGTACAGCTAGGAGCTGTGTGGGAGTGAGAAGTCTATTGTCATCCAGAAGACACTGCAACAGTTGAACAATGGGGACAATAAATTCATAAGCAACGTCAGGCTTTGCCGTGAAAATAAAGAGATCCTCAAGACCAACCGTTGCAGGTTCAGTTCACTGCAATGCAGTCTCCCAGTTCCCCACTAACATTAGATCCACCACCGAGACACTTAGAATGAGGTTAGACTACAAGGTCAAACATAGTCTTTAAAATAGAAAGGCTTGGGGTTTGTAGAAACACCTATCAGGAAAGTGCTTGAAATGCAAGCTTGAGGACCTGAGTTCAGATCCCCAGAACCTATGAAAAAAGCCAGGCATGGTGGCATGCGTTTGTTATCCCAACCCGGGGTAATCAGAGAAAGGAAGACCCCTGGGACTTGCCAGCCAACCAGTTTAGCCAAATTGGTGAGTCCCGAGTTCAGTGAGAGACCCTGACTCAAAAATAAGATATATTTATTATTTTTATGTGATTTCGTGCTCACCTCTTGCACATGTTTTAAATAAAGTATACTTTTTTTTTCTTAATGTGGAAAGATGTTAAGGAATATACTTGGTATCAACCTCTGGACAATGAAAGAATGAAGATACTGTGTCCTTGACCCCAGGGCCAGAGTTTGGTTGGAGACATCCTTGGGATAAACTCAACCTTGGGTAGCAATCGCCTCACTGGGATGTGTGCAAAATTGTTAAAGACACTCTTAGACAGACACGTGCCAACCACTGGAATTGGTGGTGAGGACCCAGGGCCAGCCTACCTCCCTACAGGGGGAGCTGTCTGGGTGAGCCTGCAGCAGGTGTGCTTGGCCGGGCGCTGGGAAAGCCTGCGGGTACACATCACCAGCTGTGTGTCTGCATGCCATGCTTTGACGCCAGGCACCACCAACATCTCTCAAAGATGTGGGATGTCCTTCTGCATATGCGCTGCTCTTATTGGTCAATGAATGAAGCTGGGCAGAATATAATCAGCATGAAAGAGACAGAGGCAGTAGGTGGAGTCAAGGAGACACGATGGAGCTGCCACAGGAGAAAGACACCACTGGAACATTGCCAGTAGACCACAGCCTCATGGTAATACACAGATTAATAGAAATGGGTTGATTTAAGTTGTAAGAGCTAGCTAGGGATACACCTGAGCTATTGGCCAGTGTTGTAATTAATATAGTTTCTGTGTGGTTATTGAATGAGCAGTCTTTGTTTGCATTTTTCCCACAAAAGGTGGCTGGAAGCTTGCAGTGTGACCACACAGGGCATAAGAGGCACAGGAAAGGGGTCCCATTGAGGCTGAATCCACTAAAGTGTAGGACCTCCTTATTCAGGAGAGATCTTGTTTTCCCTCAGAGGGTGGCCATCATCAGAGTAGTCAAAGCACTAACAACACCCAGTGCATAACTGGGGTCCCCAGGGCTTTGGCCCACTCTGTGTACTTCCCCAGAGCACACAGCATGCAGATCTTTTTGACTTGAACACCAAAAACATGCATAAACAGCTTCACTGTGTGTCTTAGTTTCTTCTCTGTACAGATAGCAACAGGACAGCTTCCCAAGTTGCTGTGAGGAATAAATGGATTCTTCCAGTCAGTTTACAACAGGGCTTGGCTCACAGTGAAGGTTCTGGGTCCATGAACTAAGTGTTGCAGGGATGCCCTTTTGCAGCTGACTGCCAACTCTGAGCCTTGAACTAGGCCGCCAGACTCCTAATCCCTATCTGACTCAGCCAGGAGTGTGGGGGTGACGCTCTCACATTCTGCTGTGGTTCCTGTGGGGACGTCCACACCCTCAGAACACAGAAGCCTGGAGTGGAGTGCTTTTCTAGGTGTTCCCTCTGAGTCAGTGGCACACTGGGCTTGTAGTTCTTAATTATTCTCTCAATAAGGATTCATCAACTTTCCCAAGACCCTGTCTACAGCCGCAGCAGCTGGGGAAAGGAACAGTTGTTCAGACTTAACCAGCATTGGAAACAATCTTTAGGCCTTCAAGGTCTCCCAACTTCTAGCAATAGGCAATTGGGGTTCAGTAAAACATCTGACTTATTGCCCATACAGAAAACTTAAGTCTTCTCCACTCGAGCAAGACGAGTCTCGGGTCTGTGTGATTTCTGCCTTTGCCTTGTGAATCTTCTTTAGGTTTCCATCCCAATCTCCAGGTCCTCCTGGAGATGGAGTGAGACCGTTGTTGTGGGGTTGGATGTGTAGATGCGCTAGTTCATGAGCTTCTGGAAGTCTCTGTCTTCTAAGATAGGGTAGGAGGATACCAGGGCCAAAGGGAAGCATTGGCCTGCTCAGCTCTGCACGTTCCAGGCAAAAGGAGACAAACTTACAGTGTCAGCCAGCTGGCCAGGCTGTGTCAACATCTCTGTCTCGTGTGCATGCGAGTGATGCTGTGTGTGTAGAGGCCAGAGATGGGTGTCAGGTGTCTTCCTCTATCTCAGTCTGCTTTTTAAATAATAACAGTTATTATAAGTATATATGTTAATATTATATATAATAATATTATATGAATATTGTTATTTGAACGACGAACTCATTGATCCAGCTAGAATGACTAGACAACCAGACCCAGGGATAACCTGTCTCCATGTTCCCAGTGCTGAGATTATGATCACCTACCAGTAGGTGCTGGGGGTCTACAGTCAGGTCCATACGCTGGTGCTTCAAGCACTTCACTCTCAGCGCTGTCTCCACTGCCTGCGTCAGAAGCCTCCCAGCTGATCGCTAGCTTCCCTTAGTCCTCTTTAGTGACTACAAACAGTGTGATCCAAACATGGACATGGTATAGCATTGCCTCCGGTTCTCCCATTGCCTCCGGTTCTCCCATTGCCTCCGGTTCTCCCATTGCCTCCTACAGTCAGCCGCCGCCGTCAGTAGCTACTCATGATGGCAGGTAGGTTTTCCGCCTATTCTGTACCTGCCCAGTGTAATTCCTGCTCACCTGTGGTTATTGTGCCCTTGAAATATGGGTGGTGTGAGGTATTGGATTTTTAAACTATATTTTAATTCATTTGCATTCAGTTGTTACTTATGACTTGTGGCTACCATATCAGAAAGCACAAGTCTAGAGATGTTAACCAGATGCCTGATGTTTCAGTGTGAGCTAATCCTCACTATGTAAGCAGCCTTAAGTTTTCTTGCCAGATGAGAATTCCAGTCATAAGAAATGACGTCTATCTTCCTTAAATGTTGTACCTTTTTACGCCATCATGCATTTACATCTGCTTGTTTTCTCTGCCCAGAATGTTCTCTCATCTTGCCTAAACTTGCCCACAAGCTTCCTGCTAGCCAGACTTGAAGATGTGACTCCCATAATGCCTCTGCATATCAAGTTCTACTCATGGCCCTGCCCTCCCCAGGCACAGAGTACTCAATAGTGTCACAGTTTCTCAATAGCGTCAAGTCACTACTGGGGTAGGAGACCTCGCTCAGTGTGCAGTGTGCTTGCTATGTAAACATGAGGACATGAATTCAGAGCCCCAATGTCCACACGAAAAGACAGGCATGCTGTCACGTACTTGAACTCCTAGCAACAGGGAGGCAGAGATCAGAGAATCCCTGAATCACTGAGTAATCCATCCAGCTGAGTCAACTCCAGGTTCAGTGAGAGACAATGTCTCAAAAAATAAGATGGCCAATGGCTGAGAAGGATGCCTCCCACTGACATCTAGTTTCCACAGACATAGGAACACACACACACACATACATGCACACAGAGGGACATACACACCACACACAGGAACACACACATGCAGGAACACAAACAAGAACACACAGACATACACAGGAACACACACCAGGACACACACACATACACAGAGAGAGAGGAACATACATACCACACACAGGAACACACATATGCCGGAATACACACAAGAACACACAGAGGAACACACACACATACACAGGAACACACACCAGGACACACACACACAGAGGAACATACACACCACACACAGGAGCACACACACGCAGGAACACACAGAGGAACACACACACATACACAGGAATGCACACCAGGACACACACACAAACAAAGGAACATACACAAGAATACACAGAGGAATGCACACACATACACAGGAACACACACACATACAGAGGAACATACACACCACACACAGGAACACACATACATGCAAGAACACACAGAGGAACACACACACATACACAGGAATGCACACCAGGACTCTCTCTCTCACACACACACACACACACACACATCAGCAGTCAGCCCACACCTGGAGAGAACAAAGACTCTCTGTGTTACTCACCTCTGGAAACTCTTAAGACTAGGTGGGCTTGGATCCCAGCAGGCAGTCACGAGGCCTGAGGAGATATAATGAAAGCAGTGGGCATATACAACTGTCTTGCATGCAGCTTCCTGTGTGTATTCTACCCAAGTCACTCTTGGGAGTCTCCTTTTGTGTGTTCTTGAAAGTTTGGAGACTTGAAATGAGCAAACCCCCCTTTCTCTACCCCAGCCAGCCTTCCAGAGACTGATGGGAACTTACAGGATGTGACAGGCCCAGGACAGATAAAGATTGTGTAGCGGTATGTGACCGGTCCATTTCTGTGACCTACAGCTCCAAGATTGTTTCCCCAGCTTGCTGTTACATACAGAGCCCTTAACACCTTCAAAACATTCCCTGAGCCATTCCTGGGAGTTGACCAAGTAGCCCACATCAGCTTCCAGTTCTTTGGGGCCCAATGTACAAAGCTGTGATTTCAGCTAGACAGAAGACCACCAGACAACTTGGAGGGTCCATGTGATAGGAGAGAGTCACTTGTATTGTCAGTATAACTGACATCAGGAGCTTAGACCATGTCAGGAGAACAAAATCTCCTCCATTCCAGCCAGAGTGACTAGGAAGGTCAGGTGGCTGCATGCTGGACCATCTATTGACTAGGGAGCCATCTATTGACTAGGGAAGGGAAGGTAGGCTTCTTGGGAGAATCCAAGGGGTGTTTGAGAGGGACATGGAGATAGCAGGGCCATGATGGACTTTGGGGCTCTACTGCAACCATTATTGGTTGGGTTTATAGTTTCTTGGGCAAATACCTCTTAACTCCACCATGACCAAGAACTTCCTTCATCTGTTCAACCAAGGGCCTCTGGTAAAGGACCATGTCAACACTCTTTCTGCTCTCAGCCTTACTCAGGTTGTGTCCCCTTCCAAGATTGCCCCCTTTTGCCCCATCTGAACAGCATCTATCTGTGGTTGTTGGAACTTGGCTTCCTTATTACCAGATTCAGTCTCCTGGACCCCTGGGACCTCACCTTTTAGCACTGACCAGAGCTGTAATTGTGTAATTACTGGTGAGGTGACTCTCTTCCTTGCTAGGCTCTGTAAAGACCGAGACAAGACCTGACCTGTTCATGCATGCGTCTCATAGGCCAAGGCCTAAAACCATAGAGGAGGAAGGAAGAAGGAAGGACAGCAGCCAGCCAGGACCTCCTCTATGTACTGTGTGGCCTATAACACAATGCTTGATCTGACTTATGCCCTTTGCTCTTTAAAAGGGAAATAACAAACGGCTTCTTCAGGCCAGCTGCTAGGGTCCCAAGGATCCTGTACCTCTGTCAAGAAAGAAACTAGGCCTCCATTTTAGCCGTCCCCTCCCTACAGCCTCACATCTGATTCTCTAAAGGTCAAACTTCCTTGGACAAAGAAAATTCCATATAGTCTCCCTACCTTCCCCCATCACCAATGGAGCGATTGCATACACAATATACTGTATTCTACAGCTCAAAAATATCAAGCAATATAAACACAACATTTTCTCAGTAGTTTGGCATCATCCATCCCCATGCACCTTGGCTGGGATGTTTGTGGAAATACTGGCAAAATCTGAATAGGTTCTGTGGTTTTGCCTACAGTGTTGTTCCACTGTTAATTTCTTAGTTTTGACAAATGTTTTATAGTTACATAAGATGTTGCCACCAGGGGAAGTCAGGTGAGAGGAAATGAGAGATATTGTGCCCAAGACTTCAGTGTAAATCTAAAATTACTCCCTCGTGAAGAAAACTTGAGAAAAGACTTTACCTTGTTTCTCCTTTGAATTGCCAGAATTCTGGGTCGAGAAATGATTGCTGCCCAACGAGCTTCCTATTCCTTTACTGTTTTCCATAATATGATATATTTTTATTCAAATCAGAAAAAGTGTTTTATTTAAAATAAATAGTGTGACTTAGGGATTGGATGCATGAACAGTTTTGTTTTTAATCGAAGAGACATTTGAAATTAAGTTGTAGGAGACAAATGTAATAGCCTGTAATTTATTACTACAGAACTAGACCCACAGTCTTGCATGGGGCTATTCACATGCAGATGCAATTCTCTGATTCTGTAATCAGAGCTAGGTGGTCAAATATTAATGCAACCGTCTGCTTCTGTGTCTAGCGGGTGTGATTACAGCAGATTGTGTTGTGATGGCCCCCGCTCCCTGCAGCTGCCAGTGTAGACCAAGGTGCTTCTGTCACGTCACTGAGAGGGAAGAGCAGCATGGTGCTGGGTACCAGTTTCTTCTAGATAGGGAGCTAAGGAAACTGAGAAGGCTCAGAAAACTCAATTGTTCCAAGACTCACAAGGCCCCTTCCTGCAGTGATACAAGCAGTAAGCCACTGCTGGGGAGAGCTCTTCATGGAGCTGCCTGCAGACTGGATAGGGAGTTCTTGGGGTGCAGCTTTTGTGAGTCATCACCCATTTAGGAATGTGGGACTTTTTAGTAATGAAGTTGCCTGGGGACACCCATAATTTTTATAAGTAACCTTCATAAATTCATTGGATCACTTAACAAGACTTGGGTAGAGTTGTTCCATTTGTCAGTTATTGGTCCCCTGCATTTGTTCTACCCAGGAAAGCCACTCAATAAAGGTCTGCCAGAGAACAGGGCGGGTCTCTGTGACCCTGCACTCACAGAGGTCACTCACTTTAGCTGCCTGATGGGAGACTGAGGGAGTTGCCTGGGGGCAGTCAGTGCGTTAATGGGAGCTGTAGCTTTGAAGTCACTCTGTACTAGTCTGGACAACAACAGTGAGTGGTGTCATCCCCTGCAAAGCCAAGCAGAGAAGCAAGTGGACACTGAGTCAGATAACCTCTGAGGAACCAGGTTAACTATTGAGAGTCAGATGATGTTCTGGAGAGTCTAAGAACACTGAGGTCTACAATGCTCTGCCCCAGCCTCACCCCACCCCTCACCCCTGACCATAGTTCTTGCTCCTCTCTTGAGACCTCTGCAGTTGTGTGAGTTGTTAAGAACCCTGTTAAGTAGAGACTTTCTTCTTATATCATTCTGGGAAAAGTACCATTTCACACACAGAGAAGCGATGCTGCCTGGGACCCATGAGTATGGCCAAGTGTTTGCTGCGGCACACGGTAGCTCTGAGTCTTCCTACGATTGGTTTGGGATTCGACTTCGGTCCTCAGAGAGAAACCAAAACAACTTTTTCCTTTCTTGGGACTGTGGGGACTCTGCTTCAAGGAAGCCTTAACTTGGGTAGACCCTAGACCAAGACTGCTTGTTGGACCCTTGTGCCTGGACCATGGCTTTAACCCTCCAGGCTCTACCTTACATAATCCACTCCTTTTTTTCCAGCTGGAATGCTGGGGTCATTCTCTCCAGAAAGCCACAGTCAGTTGCTAGTAGACCAAGAGCCAGGTTCTGAGTCTGGTGTTGCCCTCGCTCCCTAGGCTCTCTTGCTACCCTTTTTTTTTGGACCAATCCCCCTGGGTATTCCTTGGCACAACTCCATCATTTGCCCCATGGCATGGTTGTTCCTCCTCTTCTGAGTATTTCCTCGCTGATGACTTGCTGTTCACTTGAAATCCTCCTCCAAGTTGAGCTTTATAGACTCCAAGAGCCACCAGCAACAACTGGATACAGAACCATGGCCCCACCCCAGGACTCCATTCCAGGAGAATTATACTGTAACAAGACTTTTGAATACCTTGTGTCCTACACTGAAAAGTGACAATGGAGCATCTCAAAGCCTAAGCCTTGAGCCCCCAGCATGAAGTCTAACTACTCAAAACACAGGTTCCTGGGTTCCGTTTGCAAACTGAAGCATCTGTCAGGAAAACCCGGGAAGCTGCGTATTCGTAGACACTCCTGTGTGACTGCTTTAACTCTGACACACGGGCGTTGGAGAGACGTCTCAGAGGTTAAGGGCACTTGCTGCTCTTGCAAAGGACCTGGATTGGGTTCCTAGAAACCATTTCGGGCAGCTAACAACCATCTGTAACTTCAGCTCTAGGGCGTCTTGTACCTTCTTCTGGCCTCTGCAGGCTCCTTTATGCATGCAGCGCACATACTCACCCACAGAATCACATGTGTGTACATACGTAAAGATAAATCTAAACTTCATAGACAAATATTAAATTTTATAAGGAAAGAAATTATATAAATATAAGTTGCTATAATAAATGTCTTTAATATATCATTTTGATTATACATTTTATTATATTGATTATTAATTATTAAACACTGTCATCATATTGGATATTTTATGTGGTGATTTTACTTTGTACAGGAAGTATATTGTAGGAGGGTCAACATTCCCAAGACGACTGGCTTCTCATTTGGCCTCCCTTCCTGCTCTATTGCTGGTCTATTCTAGGAGCATTGTTGCTTAATTTACATAGACACACATCTGGAGAGATCATACATGAATATATAATTACTTTGTACTAAGGTTTTTATACAAATGGTACTGGTGGTGTTGGTTATTCTGAGGTTTGTTTTTAAGCCAGTAGCATGGGCTGAGGAGCCCTTTTTGATAACAGAAGAGGCCTACTTTATTATTTTCTGCTGTGCAGTGCTCCCTTAGATGGTAGGTATTGTGTAACCATTACAGAGTTTGGGTTTGAATTTTCCTGTGGATGGGACATGGTATTGGATGTGGGGCAAACCTCAATGGGTAGGGCCTAATGTCAGGTCTTCAGCCATTGACAGTCCCCTTTGAAGGGAACTGTGGAACCTGGGCCTCTTCCTCTCTTCCATGTCCGCATTGAGAGGTGAGAGTGCTTGCTTTGCCAGGCTCTCCCTACTGCAAAAGCGTCGCCTCACTGCAGGTCCAGCAGTGATGGGGCCCAGGCAGACAAGGGCTGGAACTTCCAACAACCCTGAGAAACGAACCCAGTGTCTGTGTAAGTTGATGATCTCAGGCATTTGTAACGGTGATGGGACACTGGCTAACACCATGAGGGTTTAGGTATTTACAATTGTCTTGCTTGCACAAGTAGCACCTTAGTGAACGTGCTCAAACGTGCCTCCATCGTGCCAAGGTGTGTGGGTTTCTTTAAGGTTACGACTGTGGCAGCCGGAGTGGAGCCGCTAACCACAGAGGGGTGAGGGTTTTGTGTGAAGTGGCTGGCAGTCCTCAAACCATCCTGTCTAATCCTTGTATTCTGGCATCGGACATCATGTTCTGGCATCAGAACTTCTGCTCCAAGGACATTTAGACTCACTCCCTAGGACCTGGGAAAGCTCACCTTGACCTTCCTTAGTGCTCCTCCTGAGTTCATCTAACCTTGACCTTGCAGTCCTCAGAGTCAGGGCTGGTCAGCACCCTTTGAACTGAGGCCAGGCAGCAATAAAACAGAACTGAGTCTGTCATGGTCAGAGTCTGATGCCTGCCTTTGGTTGAAAGAAATCAGCCCCTAAAGGCAGAGGCACTATGTGTGTGTGTGGGGTGGCCTTGTTAGAGGAAGTGTGTCACTGTGGAGGTGGGCTTTGAGGTCTTATATAAGCTCAAGGCATGCCCAGTGAGTGAGGCCACTTCCTGTTGCCTCTGAGTCAAGATATAGAACTTTCAGCTCCTCCTCCAGTATCGTCTCTGCCTGCACTGCCACCAGGTTGCACCGTGATGATAAGGGACTGAACCTCTTAAACTGTAAGCCAACCCAATTAAATGTTCTCCTTTGTAAGAGTTGCTGTGGTCATGGGGTCTCTTCACAGCAATAGAAACCCTAACTAAGACACTGCCCTTTCTTCTCTTCACGGTACTCAGGGGCCAGGGACCCTACTGGAATAAAGCTGCTTTATTTCAGGTATATAGAACTGGAGAGACGACTCAGCGGTTAAGAGCACAGGCTGCTCTTGCAGAGGGCTGGAGTTCTGCTCCTACCACCCACGTCAAGCAGATCACAACTGCCTGTAACTCCAGCTCCAGGGAAGTTCTATGCTTCTGACCACTGTGGGCATCCACACTCCCACATAGAATTATACATGCATACATAATTAAAACATTAGAAACATTAGAAAGAAATATTTTTAAAAAATGAACAAATTGAATTTCGTTGGCAGTAGTAGAGGTCAGACCTGGAAACTCTCACAGGTTAGGCAAGCACTCTGACACTGAGCTGTATTCCCAAACTTTGGATCTTCCATATAGGGTTTTAACATATAGCCTAGGCTACCTCAGACTCACCCTCTTCCTGACTTGATTGCTGAGTGCTGAGATTATGGGCATGCACCATCGTGCTGGCTTTCAAGGCTGTTTTGACCTCCACATATCTGGTAAGGTCTGCACTGTACCAGTCCTGGTATATAAGTAAAATACATTTCAGGAGCTTCATCTGGAGGGCTGCAAAGGAGCAAGAGTTTCTACAGCCACAATACAAATTTCTGGAACAATATCGCAAGTGTTATTAAAACAGAGCAAAGCACAGGCCAGCTGTTGTCGTTGCTGTCATGGCCCCATGGGTGAGACTGTGCTCAGGCCTCAGCATTTCAATCTCTACCATGTGACATTTCTGTGACATGAGACAAAGGGACACTGACCTGATGTACATTTTCCAGAGAAGAGATCCTTCCTTCCTGGTTCTCTGGGGTTTATGTGCCATGCACTGAATTCTAAAACAGTCCTGATCCTCAGCTCTTCAGAGACACACTCATTTTTTTCCCTTTGACACTTTTTACACCAAGAAAAAAATGTGTGACTTTTCTTGATGAGCAAACAGCCAAAGGTGTTTGGGAAAGGCTTGTCATTTTTCTGGTGGCGAGACACTCTAAACCAAATTAATTAGCCGGTGGAGCTTTAAAATATCCTCTGACCTACATAAGCTGCTTCTTATGCCCTCTGTCAACATGGGGAAGCTAGCTAGGAACATGATGGCTGCAGAGAAAGAACGTGGCATGAAAGAGCAGAAAGGAACTTGAGGATTATTCTCATACTGGAGAAGGTAATGAGAGCCACACCCACTTTAGCTCCTCCTATGAAATCTATAGTTCTGTGAATAGTAGTTACCTCCTCTGGGGCATTAATTCCAAAGTTATTTTATGCATTTATGCCATCGAATCATGTATTTTTATATTTTCTTACCTTCTAGAAAATCTCAGAGGGACATTGGGATAAGAGTTCAACTGTGTTCTCTGAGTAACGAGACAGAGTCACATGCCACATGCTAGGCCAGTGGCTGTCACTTCAAGTCAATCAGTTTACTTCTCTCCACCTTGGTTTCCTTTCCCCAAGTCTAAAGGACACAGTGCCATTCATTCACGTCTGTCTCTGACACTGGTCTCTTAAGTCTGCACGTACTTATGGAGCTCGCCACCGGTGAAGAGAAGTGTGGAGTTGAAGCAATGATAAAATTACCCTGGGTCCTGCCTGTGATGGTCTCCCTGGATTGTCAATCAGGGGGACTTTAGAGTCATCTAGGGAACACACCTCTGGGCAAGTCTGTGAGGGAATCTCCAGGATGTTTAAGTGAAGACGGAGACACACCCTGATGGCATCGTCCCGTGGACTGAGGAGAAAGGGAAGGCACTGGGCGCCAGCATTCTTCTCTCGCAGCTTTCGGACTGCATGGGTACGCGAGCAGCCACCCCACAGTCCTGTCACCATGACTCGTCCGCTGTGATGGACTCTACCCTCCAACCGTGGCCCAGAACAAGCCTGCCCTTCTTTCGGTTGCTCTGGTCAGGTATTTGTCACAGCAGCAAGATACAAACTGATACAAACTCTCTTGACGTCTGTCTCCAGCTCCATATGCAAGCCTTGCAGAGCCAAGAATGCCGAGGTGTCCGTCAAAGGCAGCGCATATGCCTGCTCATGGGGACATTTCCCTCTCCGTTTACAAAGAAAGCCTTTACATTTCTACACTGTATGTTGGCATGTGTGATGAACCAGCATCAGATGGGCTGTAATCTGGTAGACAGCTAAGAGCCGCCATAGTCCAGTGCTTAGCGCTATGGAGCAGCCAGCGTTGAGCCTTGAGTATGACTTTAAGCCCATGAGTTCTCAGGATCTCCTTGTAGTGGGACAGGTAATGTAGACATTGCTAAAATGACAATGAGAGGACAGGCACTGTTCCTCCCAAACTAACAATGAGCGACTGTTGGAATCCGAGGAACAGGTGCTTTTCATAACGGTAACAGTTTGAACTCCTCAGGGGGGGCATATAAAGGTGTGGAGGCAGTGCATCCCACATTCATCCAGTCCTAGCGAGTCCCCTCCCTCCCTTAGTTTACACCGGGCACAACAGCCTTGGAGAGCTCTGGATTGGGACAGATGACTGTTTTCCTTTGGTGTGGTTTTTTTTTTTGAGGAATCTAATATTTTTAATTAGTGGCACATACTGTTTTATAACTTTTTGTCCCTTTACATATCACACTTGCTTCCTCATGAGCATGTCATCACCTTATGATGTTCAGAGATTTACCTTGGATGTCTAAGAGCAAAGAAACGCACTATGTGGGTTTCTTTCAAAGCTCGGAACTTCCCCTCCCGAAGCTCTACTGCAGGAATAAATTTGGATTTGTAGCCATTCACTCATTATACTCGTAGTGCTTTAAACTTTCCATTTTTTAAAAAAAAAATTGTTTAGGTGTTTCCTATTTGACAGTTCTAGATAAGGTAATTTCTAGCTGTGTTAGTAGGACTTCCTCCCCCGAAATTTCATAACATTTAAATTAGCTCATTATTTTCTATACCACGAACATGTGGAAAATTTTTGATAAAGAATCAGTTGAGGTCCGTTTGGTGTGGTTTTGATGGAGTTCTCTGCATGTAAAAGAAAGGCTCCGTTTCCATCACCTTGGATCTGAACGTTGTCCCTTCTCTTGGGTCTAAGCTCCCGCCCCTGAACACTCACTTACTTTGAATCACCGAGAGCTTATTGTGGAGTTGTCATGAATAACTCTGGCCCTCCTCTTTGCAGAGTGAACTCTAATAGCTAGCGCCAGGTCCAGGCAACGGCCCTTGTCTGCAGAGGCTGAACACTGGCTGGGATCAGAGCTTAGTCACCCTCGGGTGAGTCAGGTTCCCATGCACCTTAAGGTGGGAAGAACTAGAAAGGGCCCTGGCCTCCTGTCCTTGCCCCTCTCACCTCTATCCTTCCCCTCAGCGTTCCTGGATTTTTTAATGATTTATTGTTTATTTTTATTTATGTGTCTGTGTCCGCATGTGGGGGGCGCTGCTGCTTTTGGAAGCCAGAGGTGTCAGACCATCCTGGAACTGGAGTCACAGGCAGCTGTGACCTGCCTGGTGTTGGTGCTGGGGAACAAACTCGGGTCCTCTACAGGAGCAGCCTGTGCTCTGGACGGCTGGCTGGCTTATCCCTCCAAGCTTCTCCTGGGTTTCAGAGGCAGGGGGAGGACTAGCCGAGGACAATCAACCCTCAGGCTGCTCATTCTAGAAAAGGCAGCTTCTTGATGAAAGTAAGCTAAAAAAAAAAAGGAACTGGGGAGACCACATAACTCAGGCCGTCTTTCCCGCAGACCTTTCTTTCAATCACTCTGTGAGGACTATTCTGTGGTCTCCTTTAAGACTTGTGGACGAGGTTCCCATCTTAACGAGTAGGGTAGTTGAGGTGTCGTCTGCTGGGTGTTTGAACTTCAGAGTTATTTATTCAACTATCCAGTCCATTCACAGTCCATTTATTAAAGCGTAACATATGTTTAGTCCGCGGTTATCAAGTGTGAGGCCCCAGGGACACAGAGCTGAATGTCTGGCAGCTCCTACCCTGGTGAGGAGCTCAGAGGCTAGAGTGACGTTAAGGGGCCTCCCTAACAGCATGGCAGCTGCGGGGATGCTTTATGAGAGCAGAAGGTACGGAAGAGGCCGCTAATCCAGATGGGAAGTCGTAACTGTGACTCTGACGGCCAAGACCTGAAGGAACTTAAAACCTAAGCCACTGAGGTAAGAGACAGGTAGGCTGGATTTCCGTTGATGACCATCAGAAAACAGTCCTTCCTGAAGGCAAGTGATGCGTAGCACTGAGGGTGACCTCAGGCCAATGCTTGGCTCAGGAGACCAGCATGACTTAGAAAAAACCAAGGTGTTTTCACTGGGGTTGGGGTGAAGGGAGGCATTAAAAAGGATACTCACAAGGCTGGTGGCAGAGGGCTCCCTGGGTCAGGCATGGGCTTTCTGGGTCAGGCATGGGCTTCCTGGGTCAGGCATGGGTTCCCTAGGTCAGGCATGGGTTCCCTGGGTCAGGCATGGTCTCCCTGGGTCAGGCATGGTCTCCCTGGGTCAGGCATGGTCTCCCTGGGTCAAGCCCGGGCTCCCTGGGTCAGGCATGGTCTCCCTGGGCCAGGCCTGGGCTTCCTGGGTCAGGCATGGGCTCCCTGGGCCATGCCTGGGCTCCCTGGGTCAGGCACAGGCTCCCTGGGTCAGGCATGGGCTCCCTGGGTCAGGCATTGGTTCCCTGGGTCAGGCATGGGATTCAGAAACAGCAGATACAGGAGAAGGAGCTGCCATTTTTGGGTCACAGAAAATGTTCCTATTCCAGACCAGGAATATCATCTTTTGGGGTGCTATGCTTCCTTGGATATAAGACATGGTGGCTTCGGTTCTGTTTGTGCAGTTTTCCTGTAGGATCTCTTTTTGGATTTGACTCTTTCCCTCTGGTATATTTTTTTCCTTTGATGTTATTATTTTTTCTCTATTTATTCATCATTATTATATTTATTTTACACACCAACCACAGTTTCCCCTCCTTCCTCTCCTCCCATTCCTCCCCTACCTCCCTTCTATCCCCACCCCCATTCCTCCTCTGTCTCCATTCAGATGGGGCAGGCCTCCCCTGGGAGTCAACAAAGCATGGCATATCAAGTTGAGTCAGGACAAAGCTCCTCCCCCTACATCAGGGCTGAACAAGGCATCCCACCCAGGAAATAGGTTCCAAAGAACCAGCTTATACATCAGAGACAGGTTCAGGTTCCACAAAACACCAAGCTACACAACTGAACCTAGGTCGGTACCGTGCCCACTCCCTAGCCATTGGTCCAGAATCTGTGAGCTCCCACAAGCTGTCTTTGTGGGTTTCACCATCATGGTCTTGACCCTCCCCCTCCTTGCTCATATAATCCCTCACCTCTCTCTTCAACTGGACTCCTAGAGCTCAGCCCAGTGCTTAGCTGTGGATGGCTGCATCTACTTCTATCAGGTACTGGACTAAGGCTCCATAATGACAATAAGGATAGTCACCAACCTGATTACAGGGGAAGGCCAGTTTGGGCTCCCTTTCCACTATTGCTAGGAGTCTTAGCTGGGGTCATCCTTGTGGATTCCTGGGAGTTTCCCTGGCACCAGGCTTCTCCCTAACCCCATAATGGTCCATTATCAAGATATCTCTTTAATTACTCTCACCCCCTCCTTCCCATCCCCAACTCGACCAAGCACCGCTGCCACCACCAGGCTCCCTCTGGTGTAATTTGCTTTACGCTTCTGTTTCCTGGAAAGGAGATTTGATGCTTGGTAAGAAATGCCATGGAAAAGCTGTGGAGTTTGTGAATGTCCCACTTTAAGAGATAAGGGAACAAACAGCAACAGAACAAGTTCAGTTCCCAGTTTGTCCCATCTGTTCTAAACAGCTAACTTCACCCAGTGGTTGGTGATGGCTAATGACCAGCTGACCATTTTAGGAGGTGTTGCAAAGTAGTGGCTTCCTAATCTGTCACTCCTCCTGTCTTTAGGAGTTGAAGTTTTCCTATAAGAACTTGTAATTTTTTGTGTGGTGTGTGTGTGTGTGTGTGTGAGCATGTTCATGTGTATGTATGTAGGTATGGGTACACACAAGTATGCATGGGTGTGAAGCCAGAGGACAACCTCAGTGTCATTCCTTGGGTGCCATCTTTCATTATCTCTTTCTCTGTCTGTCTGTCTGTCTGTCTCTTTGTGTCTGTCTGTCTCTGTCTGTCTCTCTGTCTGTCTCTGTCTCTCTGTCTCTCTCTGTATGTCTATCTCTGTGTGTCTCTCTGTTTGTCTCTCTATTTGTCTCTCTGTCTTGCTGTCTCTGTCTGTCTCTCTCTGTGTGTTTCTTTCTCTCTCTTTCTCTCTGTCTCTCTCTATCTGTCTATATGTCTCTCTGTCTCTCTGTCTCTCTCTCTTTCTCTCTCTCTCTCTCTGTCTCTGGTCTGGGGCTGGAAGCTAGTGGGCTCCGAGGCTCTCCCTGTCTCTCTCTTCACAGTGCTGCCACTGCAAGCATACACCCCCACGCTCAACTTTTATACATGGGCTCTGAGGATCAACCCAGGTCTTCCTGCTGTCAGGGCAAACACTTTATAGACTGAACATCTCCCTAGGCCTTTGCTTTGAAAAGCAGGGAAAGGCTTCTATTCACCCACCCCATACCCATTTTTGACTAATTTGCAATACACCGTATATAGTTTGGTGCTCAAGCTATTTCCTGTTTCCGTTTTGGCCAACTGAAGTCCCTTTACATCATTTCCATGTCTTTTTGGTCTGGCCATAGTCATCTCATATTCCCTTTGCTTTCATGAACGATAAACACCCGTGTCATCTTCCTGACCCATGACTGAGACCTGGAGACCCTTACTTTACCACTATCCTGCTTCTCCACGACACACGGCAGCTCATCTTGGTTGTGGTGGTTAGAACGGCTTTCAGATAGAGGCCAACCCAGAGGACAGAGTTTTCCATTGAGACGCAGAATGCAAAGTCTGGAGCAGGCAGCTGTTAGCATTTGTTCAACAGCTCAGGAGGTCCCGAGCCAGCATCACTGCGATTCTCCCAGCCTCTCTCACAGTTTCAGGAGAGCAGCCCCAGTTCCCGGCAGCATGCCCACAGCCAGGGAGGAAGGAAAAGGGAAGGCCAGAGCCAGCAGCAGCTGTCCTTTTGTATGAGAAAAACAAAAGCTATTCCCAAACCCACCGCCTTGGCTGGCAGCTGAATTCCACCTAGATACGCTGCCCAGAAAAAGAGGCTGGGAGAGAGAGCGGGCGAGCAATTAATTGTTCTGGTGCCATAGCCCCGGCAGGCAGGGGAGTTAGTGTTGATGGTAGATGCAGGGCTACTGTTTGGTCTGGGAGGCTGTTCTTAAGTCCTGCATCAGCTTCCCTTATTCTGCTTTTCATTGTTGTTAATTTTACGAATCTTTGCTTCTGATTCTGAGGTACAGCAGGAAAGCTAAGAAAGATTTGTTGGGGTTTGGAAGATTGCTCGGTCAGTAAAGTGCTTGACTCCCAAGTGTGAAGAGGAGTTCACTCCCGAGGACCATGTGAAAAACCACTAGGTGTGCTTAATACATTGTAACCTCAGCGGTGGGGAGGCAGAGACAGGCCAGATACCTAGACTGCTTAGCGTGTTTCAGGTCAGTGAGCAGTCCTGTCTGAAAACCAAGGCAAGTAGGACCCGAAGAATGTCAGGTAGGCTTGTCCTCTGGCCTCACACATGCTTGCATGCACACTTGCACACACATGTGCACTGGCATGCATGCACACAATCATGAACGAGAAATGAGTAAAGCTGTATTTGCAAGGCTACTCTCAGGAAATGAGTTTTGTTATTTTGACATTTGTGCCCAGATGGCTCAGCTCAGTTCTGCTCACTCATCAGATGCCAACCCCAACCACAGGGTCTGCACTGCCAGGCACCCTGTCATCTCCTGTCTGTAGTGGGAAAGATCAGTCATCTTGACAGACAAGGCCTTCGAGCTGCAGTGGCTCCTCAGGATGAGAGAGTACCCGGTGACCATGGACTCAACAAGGGCTGCCCAACCACCATCACACTGTTAGCCTTGATTTCCTGAAGTCTGATTATTAAGCTCCTTCTTAGAAAGCTTAAGCCATTCTGATCTCATTTTCTTTGTCTTCAGTGTTCAGTCTGTAAGTGAAAGCTGGAGAACCCGCTGAGTGATTATTTCATTCGTATGAAATTGAAAAAGAGGCAACATACATAAAACATATTCTGTAAAGTCAGGCAGTTGCCTGGGGTATGTTCCGGTGGAAAAGGCATTGAGAGTTTCTTGGAAGCTTATCTTGGTCCTTTTCATGACCTAGAAGTTAAATTAAGGTTGTGAGTCACTTAGCCCAAAGTCCATTCTTCTCTTTTTCCTGTCAAAACCCCCCTTTCCTTGCTTGGGCTAAGGGAGTGTGTGGTTACCTGAAAATACATTTCTCAGTCTCTTTTGAGATTGGATTTGGTCATGTGACATACTTGACCAATGAAATGTAACCAAAAGTTCTTGGTGGGACTTAAAAGATATCTCCTTGAGCTGGACAAGCTTTGGGGCTACATCCTTCAGTCTTAGGTGCCATTGGACTTGGCCATCTCAAGGGCTTATTCCTATGCTCATATGGAAATCTCACCCCCTAGGCTGCTTGCTCACTAAATCAAGCTTACTGAGTACTTGCCACAGTTGGCCTATTTTGACTAGATGTTGTAGTGTTCCATGTTCTGAGCAAGGTTTAGGAAATGTCCAGGGGATACACAGATGTGAACTGAGAAGCCCAGACCTTGGCTAATGGGGAGGGTGTGAGCAGCCCCTGATCAGGCCTTGGCTAACAGGAAGGGTGTGAGCAGCCACTGGCCAGGCCTTGGCTAATGGGGAGGGTGTGAGCAGCCACTGATCAGGCCTTGGCTAACGGGGAGGGTGTGAGCAGCCACTGATCAGGCCTTGGCTAATGGGGAGGGTGTGAGCAGCCACTGATCAGGCCTTGGCTAATGGGGAGGGTGGTATGAAGCCACTGATCAGACCTTGGCTGACAGGGAGGTGAGAACAGTCTTTGTTCAGATCTTGCAGGTGATAGAAATCTAAATCTCAAAGAATGGGGCTTTTGACCTAAAAAGAATCTAGAATCTAGAATTCTGCTGGAGGTAGGACTTCTAATTTTGACAGAGTAAAACCATATTTGCCTTTAAAAAGTTACTTGTTGGGGGCTGGAGAGGTGGCTCAGTGATTAAGAGCATGGGCTGCTCTTCCAAAGGTCCTGAGTTCAATTCCCAGCAACCAC
>LOJH01008269.1:9618-32781 GCA_001685095.1 Ellobius talpinus | reverse complement strand
TAGTTCCAGGACAGGCTCTAAAACTACAGTGAAACCCTGTCTCAAAAAAACAAATAAAAAATAAAAATAAAAAGATCAGTCATTTATGCTAAATCAGTGTTTTATTTTTTATTTTATGTCTGTGTGTATGTATAGATCAGAGAACAAGTTTGTGGACTTGGTTCTGTTCTTCCGCCTTTCCATGGGCTCCAGGGCCACGTGCAGATGGGTAGACTTGGTGGCAGACACTTTTATGCATTATCTTAGTATTTCTGCTGCTATGATAAAAACACCATCAACAAATGCAGCTTAGGGAAGAAAGGGCAGGAACTTTCCTCTTAAAACTCTCAAGTCACACTGCATCACTGAGGGAAGTCAGGACAGAAACTCAAGGCAGAAACCTAGAGACAAAAGCAAAAACTGTGGAGGAAGCTGCTTATTGCCTTGATCCACATGGCTTACTCAGCCTGCTTTCTTACACATCTCAGGATGGCCTGCCCAAGGCTACATCACTGTCATATCAATCAGGAAAATGCTTCCCAGACTTGCTGACAGGCCAGTCTGATGGGGTCATTGTCTCAGTTGAGGTCCCTCTTTCCAAATGATTCTAGTTGTGTCAAAATGACAAACAGCAACAAAAAACTAGCCAGCACAACCATCTCTGTGGCCATTAAAATCAGTGTTTCTTTAAAAATAATAATGCTAAGTAAATAAATACACCACAACAGCAGTTTTCCCTCCCATCCACCATCTGCCCTCCCCTAGATATAATGTTTTAATGAGTGAAAATTACATTTTATCTAAGTTTTAAAGTTTTATAGTCTCAGCAGTTAAGAACACTTGCTGCTCTTGAAGAGGACCCAGGTTGGGTTCTTAGCATCCACATGGTAACTTAGAACTGTCTTAATTCCAGTTCCAGGAAATCTGATGCCCTCTTCTAGCCAGGGATATTGCACACATGAGGTGCACACACACACATACACACACACACACACACACACACACACATATATATAGGCAAAACACTCATACATAGGATAGAAGATAAATCTTTTTTAAAAATAATATCTATTTATTATGTATAGAGCGTCCTGTCTGCATGGATGCCTACAGGCCAGAAGAGGGCACCAGATCTCATCACACATGGCTGTGAGCCTGTGGTTCCTGGGAATTGAACTCAGGACCTCTGGAAGAGCAGTCAGTGCTCTTAACCTCTGAGCCATCTCTCCAGTCCCCTAGAAAATAAATCTTTAAAAGAATTTTTTTTAAGTAGTTGGATACAATTGCTCTATACTTGACTACTGAGAATGCTCTGGGCATTTAAATTTACTGTGATCTGAGTTAACCTTTTCTTTATTCAGTGGCCACTGAATGTCTGCTCATCCATCCTTAACACTAGTAACATTATCATAAAATGTGTGCACTTGATCCTAAATGGAACTAAGAGTATGTATGAATTACCCATAGTACATATTTTTTGGGCATGAAGCTCAATAGTAAGAGACTTACCTAACATGTATAGGGTCCTGGGTTCAATCTCCAGTAACACACACACAAAAAAAGATAAACATCTTGATGGGTGTTTGAAGTTGCCAGGAAGGAGCAGAAAGCCATATTTGTTCATTTTTACCAGTATATCTGAAAAATTTATTCTTTACTTTTGTTCTGGGCCTAAAAAAGCCTGATGCAATTACTCTCACATTGGGGCATGTTGTTTGTTGCAGCCATGATCTGTATTCCCAGGCCATAGTCACTCATATTTGACTCAAGAATAAACTGTTTAAGTTCTAAATCAAGTGTGGGACTAGGGAGATGGCTCAGTAGATAAAGTGCTTGCCATACAAGTGTGAGGGCCAGAATTTAGATCCCCAGATCAGAAGTCAGGTGAGTGTGATGCTCTGTCTGTAATCTCAGCATATGGAGAAAAGGAATCCCAGAGCAAGCTGGCTAACTGCTAACGGAGTTAGACTCTCAGAGGTCTCAGTACAAGTTTGAGATTCTACCTCAATATATAAGGTGGAGAGCAAAAGAGCAATAGAGGAAGACACCAGAGATCAGCTGCTAGCCTCCACACTCACAGGTATGTGTACACCAGTGTACATGTATGCACATATGCCACACTTGTGTATACATGCACAGCAAAAGTGGAAATAAAGATGAATCAAGTGTTGGGGGGCTGGAGAGATGGTTCAACAGTCAAGAGCACTGACTGTTCTTCCAGAGGACCTGGGTTCAATTCCCAGCACTGAAATGGCAGCTCACAATTGTCTGTTTAACTCCAGCTCCAGGGGATCCAATATCCTTACACAGACATACATGAAGACAAAACATCAGTGCACTTAAGATAAAAATACATAGATCATTTTTTTTTTAAAAAGGCTCAAGTCTTAACTAGTTTTCCCTGCTGTTACTCTATATCTTCCCTCTGATCAGATGTTAGAAGCCTAGACATTTTAGTCAGTCTTGCAAATGTTAAAAAGGAAAGTCAGTGTATCTTAAAGCAATAATGCATTTCCATGACCAGTGTAAAGAGCACAGAATTCCAGTGCTCTATATTTGGGACATAAGAAATCACAAACTATATTTGAAATATAGCATATTAAACTATAGTATATGCTTTGGTACTCTGTACAGTAAAAGTAGCAATATCATAATCTTTTATTAAATATTTTTTGCTCTTAACAGAATATGAGATATGTGCATGTATTTTAAGAACTTACAAATTTATCTTTTTTGAAAAAGTACCAAGAGGGAATATTCCTGAAGTTGAAATCTTGCCATAATAACATTTGAAGCAGTAGTCTCTGGTAGCTTATGAATGAAAATGACATTACTAGCCCCCTGTTTTTTTCCCTGATTGAATTTCAAGAAATAGTTATTATACAGAGTTAAAGCTTAAGTTGTTTAAAGTTCATATATAGTATATGTTTCTATAGTCATCTTGCAATATGAAAATTTAAAAGTAGATATGTTAAGCTCCAGACTAGCCTAGAGAAGCAGTGGTTAATCAAAGGATAAAGTGGGGAAGGATGTCTGGACTGATGCTAGGTAGACAGGCTCAGAGCTGTAAAGTGAGAACGAGAAAACAGTGTTGCTCATGTAAAATACCTTTGGTGTGACGGCAAATGCCATGGAGCTGACAGGGCAGAGCACGAGGGCTTTAGTGGTAGGACTGGCCGTATAGTTGGGGAAAGGTTTGAAATAGGCGAGCATCACAAGGAGGTATTTTAAGAACATCATTTTGGCAGAGTTTTTTTACTTGTAATTTTAATTCTGTTAATCTATGCACTAAATTATCCAAAGAGGGCACCTTTGGGGTTCCCTCCCTTCTTTCCAACAACCCAGACTAATGCTTTCTCTCTTCAGGTGAGATGGGCAGACCTAGAAGAAAAGAAGGATGCAGACAGGAAAAGGGCCATAGGTTTTGTGGTCGGACAGACTGATTGGGAGAAGATCACAGACGAAAGTGGTCACCTGGCTGAAAAAGCCCTCAATCGAACCAAATATATATGAGACTTAGTTTTTGACTGGAGCATTATTCCTCTAAGGTAAGGGTACCCAACCACATAAATAGCCTGTTGTGTGGTTACTTCAAAAGTATTGAGGACAGCATGCTTTACTAAAAGTCATTTTTCTAGTTCTGAACAAGTAAGTATGTACTAGCACTAACATTTGCAATAAAGAATGTTAGAAAAAAAGCAGGGTTTTGTAAGCCTTGTAAAATACTTAAGAAAAACTTGGGTCCTCTGTTTTTGGGGAGGGTGAAGTTGTGCTAGAATGGATACTGAAGTCTACTGAATCTTCTGTGTCACCATTCCTGGAGTGACCCTGTTTTCTTTTCTTTCCAGGTGGTTCGCTTTGAGGTGACCTGAACCAAGGCCTCATGAAGCTTCTTGTGTTCCCACGTTTCAATTTTGTTTTTGTTTCTACCACTTTCGTTTTTAAAAGTTATCCAGTATCCCCAAGAAATTTTAGAATCTTGCTATACCCAAGCAAGATATGAATTTTTCTTAACTAATTTGGGGAGGGAGGGTTAGCTTAACTGTTGAAGTCAGGTGGGGATCCACTAGAGGATCCCAACAGAATATTTCCTCCACTGTACGCTGTCACAGACTATCATCATTGCTTTGTGGCTGGGTTTGTTTTTTTTTACTGTATGTAACTGGTAGCTGATTGTACTAGGATTAAAAACAATAAACTTTCACAATAAAGCCAATGAGATTCATGGGCTGTACAGCATGGGCCCTTTTCTCTTATTTTCTTAAATTTGTTTTTATTGCTATTCAAGTGCAGTGTCCTGATTACCTGCTTGCTGAACACCCCCAACCTCTTTACCATTGAATAATTAGCACAGCTGTTTGTAGTGCATTGTAAAACTCGAGGTTCAGTAGTAATCAAAATATTCGGCTTTGCTTTATAGCTGATTTGTTTTTCTTCATGTCTTAAAAACTAGCAGAGATCAAGTCTAAATATCCATCAGTTCCCTGGGGCATGTCTCTTCTGTGACATTTTTGCATAGGGAGAGAAGGGGTGATAAGTTGTTATCTCTTTATTTTTCCTCTTTGTGCTACTTTATATTTGGTTTTTGTTTTGTTTTTCTTTAGCTGGTTTTGAATACAGGTGAGCAGAACTGCTGTGTGCCACAGAACTCAAGCCGTTGCCTTACTTTGAACTTGAATTGTTGCTTTTTAAGTCAGGATCGAGGAGGATACATGGAAGTGCACAGCTCTCTGGCAAGCAACCTTTGAACCTGCTAGCTTTTCAGGTTCTTGCCAGATTGCTCATTATTAGAAAGCTTGGTCTTCTACATAGACTTTCATCTCTTATGGATAATCCCAACCAGAACCAAAAGCAGAGCTAAAACCCAGATAGCATTCTTCTTTAAATATAGAAAGGGGGCTTTTTTCCTTTCTTTAGTCTGAAAATTAAAAAGTCATTTCTATCATGAAGGAAGATAGAGATGGACTTTCTTCTTCAAAAACTGCTTCTAGTTTGTAAGCCAGTTCAACAGCTTGTGAACATGTTCACTGAAGACCTCAGCATTGTGTCATGTTTGGAAATCTCGTTTTTTGACTGACATTAAATACTATGCATAGAGGTAATATTTCATTACGGTTTAGAAGTATCACTTTGGTTTTATGAGACTAAAGGCACCAATGGAAACCGCAACAACTTCCTGTACTTTAATACCTTTCTTGAAAATCTGAATGTTTAAGCGTAAAAGAACCGGGTTCATTAACAAGCTAATACTGAATGTATAATTTGCTTCATTAAGTGATTTCCACTGTTTTTAGTGTTTAATAAGCTATCTTGGTGGCTAAGGCCTGTAACATTTCTGATCTGTATCAGCTACCTTTGTTATACTGGCAAAAAGATAGTGGGCAAGATAATCAAATAGAATTGTTGTTTGTACAGACTTATTTACCACTTTTTAGAGCAGACCACTTTCCCACCTCCCCCCCACACCTGGTCTTTTCTCACCAAAGCAAGACTTGTAATGTATGTTCCCTACTTGAGAAGAAAGCAAGCCTCTTTATTCTTCAGTTACTCTTAACCTTTCTGTAGCATTTGAAACACCCATGAAATGAATGTGTCCATGAATCACGGACCTTGTAAGCAGTACATCCTGTCTTGTTCTAACAGGAGCTGGGGGTAGAATTAGTTCAGCCATCGGGGAACATGGAGCCGCCTGGTTCAGGAACCAGGTATAACAAATGACTTCTATGTAAAGAGAATCATGAAAAGATAAGGAGCCAGAAAGCAGTAAGAGAGATACCTCTTAATATTTGATTCTGCTAGGCCAATAGGAAACTGTTAAGAAATCCTTAAGCTTTTATTACCACCAGAAGCAACCAAATAGAAACTCCACCAGTGGTATTTTGGGAAAATTTGGGATGGGTAAACATTTTTTAGTAAGATAAATCAAATTATAGTACCAAACCTAGCATTCATGCATTTGCTAGTATTTTTCAGCTTTATTAATATGCTGTTTTTCTTATTTCAGAAAGCAATTGGGTATGCTTTTACATTTTATTAGTTTTTAATGTATTGTGGTTTCTTGTATCTTAATACAAGATAGTCTCATGTTAGAAAATCTTTCAGATATTTTAAGCCATCTGTAACATCTTTCATTTCAGGAATTCAGGTCTACTTGAAAACTTCTCTACAAGGAACTTGGTAAATGAGGTATAGAATTTCTCATTTGAGAATCATTTATTTAAGGTTAAATTGGAATATTTCTAATATTATAGTGGATTCTTGAAGCAATCATAAAATACTAACAGTAAACAGCAGCTGGTCTTTTTACTTTCCTTCTCTTACCCTGAAATGCTGGGAATCAGTCCCAGAGCCTTATGTATGATGGACAAGTGTTTAACCAACCGAGCTATATTCTCAGCCTGTAAAATTTAATTTAGACCCATACAGTTTCTAACATTTGCTTTTGGTTCAGATATTAGTGAAAAATCTAGAAAAGGTTATTAAATTTTCTGGCTGGATTTATTTCTCTTGTGGCAGAAAGAACAAGTCAAGCAGATACCATCCTGTCCAGAGTCGAGCTATACATTTGTAATTGGATTGACTTAATTTTCCACTTTGGTGTCCTTGATTTGGAGGCCCCCGGTGTTTGTGCTGTTTTACCCTGATAACTGCAAGTTACAGATACTTGGAAATGGGCATCTGGAGCCTGGCTTAGTTGCCAGGACTGTAAAAGCAACAAAATCTCAGATACAAACAGACCACATAGCTGTTGCAGGTGGATTTTTAGAATTTTAACTGAAGTGTCTGGCAGGCCAGAGGAGAATGATTCCTTGTTATTATATTGACAGATTGTAATCCAAAGTACAGTTCCCCTCTGAGAACGTGTGTGACCTCAAATGACTCTTTAACCCGTCTGAGAGCCAATTTCCTCATCTGTAGAAATTAAAATAATAAACACCTGGTAACATAAAATGAATCATATTAAAAGCATACCTCAGAGTTGTTTAAGGGTTAAATCAGGATAGTACACGCTGCTGCTATCATAGTACCTGCCAATACTAGAAATTACAAATCAGTAGTAAATTCCTTCTTAACTTCTCACACGCTTTTGAACCTCAGGGTTTGGAAGTGTCCTGAAGGTAGTGCTGCCACCATGTGCAGTCACCTGCTGTAGCTCGACCTGAGCTGTGTGAAGTAGCCCAGGGTGTGGGGAGGTGGAAGGTGGTAGCCACTGTCTTCAGGACCAACATGGAAACTTGAGAGGCTTGAGCAGAAGTTGATTACATCCCCGACAAGGGCAGGAGTCATGCCAGAATGGAATTGCCAGACTACAGTCACGAGCAAAGCATTACATATTCAAACAAAACCATGGTGTTTTTGTGAGTATGTTGTTACATTCACGTGGTATAAAATTGAAAAAGGTCAAAAATGTCTATGTGAAAGTTACTGCCATCTGTCCTCAGATTCCCACTGCTCCACCTGTAACTGGCATTAAAAGTTTGTTTGTTTTTTCTTTTTAAGAATAATTTGTGGGCTGGAGAGATGACTCAGTTGTAAAGAGCATTGACTGGTCTTCCAAAGTACCTGGGTTCAATTCCCAGTGCCCATACTGGCAGCTCACAACTGTCTGTAACTCCAAGATCTGACACCCTCACACAGACATACATGCAGGCAAAATACCAATGCACATAAAAACAAAAATAAATAGTTTTTTTTTAAAAAAGAAAATTTTGTGGGTTGGCTCTAAGTATTGATTTTGCTTATGGCCTTTGTGTCCTACCTTGTATTCCTTTATCAATCTTCCTTAGTGATCATTCAATTCATACATAAATATCTCTGTTGTCTCTTTAATTTTCCAAAGGTAACATTTTATTATAAAGGGTGTTTTCTGAAAGCTTTTAAGCAATGGTTTCAACTATATTATTCTTTTCACAGCATTAAGCATATGGTATAGCTGTTACACAGTTTCATCACTTGTAGGTTTGAGTAGACCCCTTCTGCATTTCTGACTAAGCAACCATCATTCTGTTTTCTGTTTGTATAATATTGTCACTGAAAGGATGTTATACTTGTGAAATACATTATATAGTCCTTTGGGACTGGTGTTTAGCTTTTGTCATTTGGCATAGTTCCTTTGAGACTCATTCAAATTGTCGTGTATATCAGCTGTTTGTTCCTTTTTATTGCTAACTAGCATTAGATTCCTTTCTTCCTTGTGGCTGTATCGTTTCAAAATTTTACTTACCAGTTAGTTCTCTATTACTGGGTACGCCTGCTGTCTTTTGCTGTTAAAAATTGTGTATTTCCTATATACTCAATCCCTCTGCCTTCCTGCACCTACCTAATTTCTAGTAATGAAGGAACAATATCGATGATATCCTGTGCACAGACGTTCTCAAAGGGTGACACTTATGCAAGCACAGCACAGTGGTGGACTGCTATCAAGAAATCATGATTATAATGAGGTGACAATGGCAGACTTTCTTTCCTAGGAAATCCTTCATGATTGAATTGTGATAAAGCAACAAGGGTATACCCTGGGGGACCAGAATGGCCAGAGACTCCTGATCCATACATGATTTGAGAGTTGAGACCTTGGGCCATGCACCTGTATATGCACCTGTACCTCAAGGAGTGAACCTGATCTCAGTTGTGTGGTTCATTGCTTTCACATCTGACCCACAGTCACAAGCATCTGGTGCCCTGCTGCAGTGACGGATGGCCCTCGGCATGCCAGCAATACTTTGCTTTAGGGATTTCACAGGGAGCCTGGCAACTTAATGCTTTTTTGATGTAGGTAAAGCTTACCCTTGAGTCTTCCACTTAAGAAATTGGAATGTCCTGCCAAATATCCATCCATACTCTTGTTTTTGATAGCAAATCATAGATAGTAATAAAAAAATCTTAATATTGAGGAATAGAAACAGTCCCTCCCATTGTCATTTAAAGTCCCACTCAAGTGTTATCTTGGTGAGATTTCTACTTCTGACGAGGAATGATGCTTGTGAAATATTCTCCCTGCCCCTCCTTCCCTCCCTCTTCCTTGCCTTTCCCTTTCCCTCTTTTCCTCTTTCCGTTTTCTTAGGACCTTTATGGCTTCCTGAGAAAGACGAGGAACCTCAGAAGGATGAGTGCTGCCTCTCACTTCATCAAGCGGCGTAAGAGTCAGCAGAGTATGTTGGGTCCCTCTAAGTGCTTGCCAGAATTGTTGCCAGATTGCCACAAATTAAAGATTTCTAAGTGTTTTTTAGTTGATGTGCTAGAGTTGGGCAGCATTTTATTCCGTAAAGCAGGTTGGGTGTTCTCATATTTTTTTTCTTTGACAGCATTTAGCTCAATCTGTAGCAGAGCATAGCAGGGGATGCTTCTTGTGTACATGTGGGATCACAAACAGTAAGATTGACAGGCGACACCGGAGGCAGAGGTCAGTTAACTATTGCAGTGCACTGGATATCATGGTAGGTATGGACAGAAGGGGACAGCACTTTCCAACCAGTGAAAATTGTGATTGTGGAGGAAAGTGAATCATGCACTTAGGAGATGGAGTCCAGAAGACAGGAGCCCAGAGCCCCAGCCCTAGCTACCTAGACACCCTTAATTTCCTGATAATTCCCTACATGTATACAATGTACCTTAATCATACATATTCCCAGCTCCACTCAGCCACTCCACCCTACCTTCATGTCCTCTGTGTTGCTGTTGTTGTTGCTGCTGTTGTTTTTGTTGTTGTGTGATCCACCAACTCCAGTCCATGCTGCTTGCTGCAGTGTTGGACGGTCTTGTGGTTTGATCTTGTGCAGGTAACTGTAGCTACTGCAAGTTCAAAAGTCTGTATTTAGTTTATTCTTTCAGCAAAAACATGTTTTCAGTTGGCCATATAGGAATATTCTCATGCGAAAATGCACTCTCATTTTTCTCCTTGAAACAGAAGAGGCTGCTTTAGTGTTCTCACTTAGGGAGAGATATAAATACAAGTATTGTCTCTTAGTTCTGCTGTGAGGAAAAGCCTCACCTGTCTCAGTTGACCCTCAGCCTATTGGGAGCAGAGAGGTGGGGACTGGGCTCTTATAGAGTGCATGTTGAACCAGCATTACCAGATAAAGATAACTGGAAATCTGTGCGTGTATGTGTTTCAAAATAAAGTTTCTCTGTGTAACAGCCCTGGCTGTCCTGGAAGACCAGGCTGGCCTTGAACTCACAGAGATCTGCCTGCCTCTGCTTTCTTGAATGCTGAAATTAAAGGTGTGTGCCACCATTGCCTGGCAGAAATCTAGATTTTTATGTGAAGTACTTTTTTTTTTTCAGAATAATATGGAAACTGCTAGAAGCAAGAGAGATTACTCATATGGAGGTCATATACTACCTTCATAATCATGGGATTTCTGGTATCCTAAAGGATGGTGACAATTCTGAAAGGCAAGCACACTATTAGGAAAGGTTATGTCATAAACCTACATAGATAAATATATGATTACTTTTTTCTGATATTTTGGAAAAGCAGTTGTTTTCCTAGAACCAGTCAATATAGTACACTGATAGTGAATTTGCAACAGGCTAATCTTTACCCAGGGCCCAGTTTCTGAAGATAGAGGTGAGCACTTGACATGTTCTCTAGTAGTATGCCAGAAAGAGGAGCCAGCGAGATGCTCTTGGGCTCAGTGGAGAGTCTGAGTGGCTGTAATGAGCTGGTGAATTTGATCAGGATATCTGCTCTAAACACTGCTTTCTGTTTCCACTGGGGAAGAGTGAGTGTCGTCAAGTTGCTTGTTAGCACCTGTCACCGTGAAGGTGGGTATAATTTAATGGTTTGTTCCTTAGAGTGTTTGGTCATTATTTTTTTGGGGGGAGGGATGTATTTATTTCATTATTAAAGTTAAGTATTACAGCCAAAAATTATCAATACTCACACCCCTACTTAAGCTCAAATTAAATCTTGGAAGTATTAGTGATGCCATTTAAAGGTTGATTTTTTTTCCCAAATGTTTTAAGGTACAAATGTATATGTACCTTAAGTACATTAAGGGGTGTGACATCATACCCAGCCTTTGTTCCTGTATATTTTCATGTGTGTATTCTCTCCACACACATGCAGTTTTTACTTTTTGATGAGTCATATCTTTGCAAATGCTTATTATGTGCATGTGTTCTAATTTTCCCAGTGAAAATATAGTTGACTCTAAATCCTGGGTCACAGGGAAGTAATTTCTCTTTTACTTCTTGTAATTATTTGTGTTTTAGGAAGAGTCCTAACAATGTTTGAGGATTTTCCCCCCACAGTGGTGGCACCTATTTCTGGTTCCATTTGCTTAGAACATCTTTTTCTGTCCTTTTAACAATTTTTAAATTTTATTGTGAGTGTGAGGTGGGGGGTAATCAGAAGATAACCTGCAGGAATCTGTTCTCCATTTCTTTTGTGTGTGTGTGTGTGAGAGAGGGAGAGAGAGAGAGGGAGAGGGAGAGAGAGGGGGGGGTCAGAAGACAACCTGCGGGAATCTCTTCTCCATCTTAGGATGATTCCTGGGAATCAAACTGAAGTTATCAAGCTTGGCAACAGCACCTTTATCCGCTGAGATATCTCACCATCTCAATTGTCTTGATATTTTAGAATGCCAGCTTTGGGATGAAGCTATGACTTAGCATATAGAAGTGTGCAGTGCACTTGCAGGGGAGCTGAGTTGAGTTCCCAGCACCCACATCAGGCAGTTCTTATCTGCCTCTAACTCCAGCTCCAGGGAGCTTAAGAATTCTTCAGGCACTGCACTCATGCATAAGCCCACACTCTCAAATACACATATAACTGGGCATGGTGATGCACTCCTTTAGTCCCAGCTCTTGGTTAGCAGAGGCAGGTGAATCTCTGAGTTAAAGGTGTACCTGATGTACCTGAGTTCCAGGCCAGCCAAGACTACACAATAAGACCTTGTCTCAAAATAATTTTATTTGGTGCCCTTATTTAATTCATATATATGATATTTAAATATTAAATATATTGATATAGGTAGATAAAATTGGTTCAGAATAGTAGCCATAATTCAAAATTAGTAGGCTTTTAAATAGGTGTTATGCTCCAATTATGGAAAAAACAAGATGCCAGTTGAGAAGGTAATCTCTCATAATCAAAAGCTTTTCCCGATCATTCTTCCCTTCAGTCACAGATGAACTAACTGTAGGTGCTATCAAAATGTAACATCATACCTCTTCAGTGTTAGTTTGACACTGGAAACCATAGTTTTTATATGACTTTTAAATAGTGCTGATGATAATGTAGTCAGCCCGAGCATATTCTTTGCAAGTGTCAGGCTCTGGGTTCAACCCCTAAGACCTTTCCACCTCATGTAGTAAATTCTGTAACTCTTTTAATGGGGACTGTTCATTTATTAGACATTAAACTTTGTATTAAAGCATGCGCTGGGTGGTGGTGCCATATGCCTTTAATCCCAGCACTCGGAAGGCAGGTGGATCTCTGTGAGTTTAAGGGCAGCCTGGTCTACAAAGTGAATTCTAGGGTAGCCAGGGCTACACACAGAATACACAAGAGAAGCCCTGTCTCAAAAAAAAAAAAATATGTGCTGAGAATTTTCTCTTTACTAGTCTTGGTGTATTGGTTGGAAAGTCTCTGATAAATGAAGACCCAGGGTTGTGTATCCATTAGGTTATGGTGGAAAACTTTCTTAGAGTCAGTAAACTAAGTACAAAATTACCCCTTTCTCTATATGTGCATATTTGGAAGAATGGTAAAATATAAAGAGTTATGTCATGTGAGAGAAATTGATTCTGGGGAATATTTAAAGCTCCCAAGATTGGGTATACCTCATAATTGCATATCAGAATTTAGGGTGGGGCCCACATATTTGTAATTTTCATTTACTTGTTTGTTTTTTGAGACAGAGTCTCGATGTGTAGACCGGACTGGCCTCAAACGCAAGATTCTCCTACTTCAGCCTGCTAAGGGCTTGGATTACGACTTTGTGTTGCACATGTGGCCTCTGCTTTGGTAATTTTTAAAAGTAATTTGGTATTTATTGTGGATGTGTATATATGTAGGTACATGGATGCCACAGTGAGTGTGTAAGGTCAGGGAACAACTTAGAGCAGTTGGTGCTCTGTCATGGCAGTTCTGAGGATCAAACTCAACATGTCATCAAGCTATGTGGCAAACACCTTTGACCTTAACCCATTCCCCAACCTCAATTTTTTTGGATGTGGGTTTTTGTTGTTCATTTATTTTTGGTTTAGTTAAGAATTTTACTTTGTAGTTCAGGCTGGCCTCAAATTCACCATCATTCCATCTTAGTCCCCCGAGTACCAGGAATATAGGCTTAAGCCACCATGCCTAGCATATTAACAATTTTTAAAGATCAAGGTAGTTTCTAAACTGGCCAAATTTGACACTTGCAAAGGAGGGTTTTTTTTTAATTTTGTTTTGTTTAATCTCTGTGAGTTAAAATGTGTTCATTAAAAACAATTGCCAAAGTTCCAGATCTGTTGGAAGAATACCACTGATAAATTCCAAATGTGTAAGATAAGCCATATGTGTGAGTGGTGGTGCACACCTATAATCTTAGTGCTTGAGGACCACTGTAGGAGGATGGGAGTTCAAGGCCCACCCCAGCTACACTGTAAATTTGAGGGCTATATGAAATTTTGTTTCAACCAAAATAATAAATTTAGAAATGTTTAAAGTTCACCTAGCCTCGAAGAGTCAGTTTCCAGAGATACTTCATGCCACAAAAGAGTTTACACACAGGGAGAATCAGGCTTAAGGGGAACACATAAAACCAAGATTTAAAATACCTTCTATTAGCCAGGCATCATGATACATGCCCTTAATGCCAGTACTTGGGAGGCAGAGGCAGGTGGATCACTTGTTTGGAGACAGCCTGCCCTACTTAACAAGTTCCAGGCCAGTTGGGACTACATAGGCTGACTGTCTCAAAAACCAAAACTGTAACGTTTCCAGTCAGCCAGGCCTTCATGGTGAGACCCTGTCTCAAAGAAAGAAAAGAAATTTTAAAAAGAGATAGCTTTTTACAAGTGAAACGACTGTACACTTGTTTTGGATAACTACAGAAGTTAATCAGGAAAATATTCAAGTTAGAAACAGTTTACTCAGACCATGGAGGCACACGCCTTTAATCCAGCAGAGGCAGGCAGATCTCTTTGAGTTTGATACCAGAGTGAGTTCCAGGACAGCCAGGGGTTCACGGAGAAACCCCGTCTTGAAAAAAAAAACAAAGACAAAACAAAAAAATAGTCTACTTAATGGACCTTATTAAAGGTGAAAAATTGTATTTTTTAAAATTTTATTTATGTGCATTGGTGTATTGTCTGTGTAAAGGTGTCAGGTCCCCTGGAACTATAGTTACAGACAGTTGTGAGCCATCATGTGGGTGCTGAGAATTGAACTCAGGACCTCTGAAAGAGCAGTCAGTGCTCTTAACTCCCCAGCCCCTATATATAATCTTAGAAATACACTAAGCCTATAATTAAAAGGATGTCAGATATGCAATGGGTTGTATTGTCCTAGAAAAGATAAGCAAGGTAAGTTTTAGAAATAAACTAGCAAATGACAGGCACAACATAGTATTATAATGAGGAAAAGCAGAAACATTCACAAAGTTTACAGTGCGTGGCTTTAGCATTTCTTCACCCTTACAGTGTATTGACATCTCTTCAAAACCAAGTTCTTCACTACATAGTACACATTAGCACATGCTACTTCATAGTTACAGTAACACTGGGATTCAAATAGATTTTGTAGCAGCAATGCCACATGTTTATGCCACTCGATTCTTTGCCACTGGAAAGCAGTACAAATTTATGACTTTGCTCACATCTGTCAGCTGAATGGCAGAGCTGCTAACATTTACTGGGAATGTACCATGCATTTTACATTTTAGGGGTGCTAAACATTTCACATGCATTGTTCTCCCGGAACCTAGGGCAGGCAGTACTAGGAGATCGGTGCTTTTTATAAATGGCAAAGCTGATGCCAAGACAGTAGGTAACCTATACAAGTCTGGTTGGTAGGTACCCGAGCACAGTTTCTGGGGATACTGGGTGAGGGAGATGAAAGAAGAGGAACAACATTAAGTCAGACCCTGAGGAAGAAAGTAGATGGCAAAGGGAGAGAAATGTTCTGGTATAAGACAGAAGTTCCAAGGCAGAGGAGAGTGAACCATACACGCCAGGAAACAAGGAGAAAATACCTATTTCCAAGACAAAGAACATGTATTTAAGAGTAACATAGCATTTGGACATGGCAAAGCAGTTGTGGGCATCAAGAAGCCAGATAGTGGGGGAAGGTCTCTGAAATTCGTGGTTTAAGAGAAACCAGACTATAAGAGATGGCCCTGTAGAGCCTGTGAGGTTTGGGGGACTATGTACCTCTACTGTTTTTCCTTCTGCCGTCCTTGGACACTCCCTTCCCCAGAGGTCAACATCTCTGTGTAGTGGTAGTTTTATGACTGAGCATTCAGCTTCTAGGTCAGGTTTTCAACCTTCCTAATGCTACATACAACCCTTTAATATAGTTCCTCGTGTTGTAGTGACTCCAATGGTAAAATTATTTTCATTGCTACTTCATAAACTTTTAAGTTTGCTACTATTGTGAATCATAATGTAAATATCTGATATGCAGGATGGTCTTAGGTGTCGCCTGTGAAAGGGGTCGCTATCCACAGTAGAGAACCGCTGTTCTGAGCACTTGTTTATTCAGGTTTGTGTCATCTGATGTAGAGGTTGTCTGACCCTGGAAAATACTTTCCATGAGTCAACTTCTGAAGGTGAGCATTTTATAAATATATGTAAGTTCAGGTGCCCGGATCTACTGCAGGGATTACTCCAGAATCACCTAGGAGACAGCTCTTTGGGCAGACACATGAGAGATTATCTAGATTAAGGTTAGCCTCTGTGAATGTCTGTGAAAATCCATCTTAATTTGGACTGCACCAGTCCCTGGGCAGGGATCCCAGACGGTTGAATGGAGAGACAGAGCTGAGTACCAGCACTCATGGGTCTATGCTTCCTGTGTGGATGGATGTGACCAGCTGCTTCAAGCCCCTGTCGCCTTGACTTGCCAGCTACAGTGACTATATATACCATTGAACTGTGAGCCAGAACAAACCCTTTCCCCTTGCACTGCTTTGGTGAGGCTGTTTTATTACAGCAACAGGAAGAGAAACTAAGACAGACAATAGCAGGTTTTACTAATGGAGATCACGGGAGCCTGGGACTTATGGTTTATCTGATTGAGAATAATGTTACATTTTTGTGAGAAATACCATATTTGCCATGCCTGTTGAAAGCTTTCCCCCAAGCATTAAATCTAAAAGCAGTTAGGAACTGCAGAGAATATGTATGGGGTATAGCTTAGTGGTAGGGTGTATGCTTAGCGTATGTGATGCCCTGGGTTCAGCCCCCCTCAAAATAACGGAGGAAGGGAGCAGGGGGTAAGAACTAGAGAGCATCTTTCAGTGTGGGTGTGCATTATCCAGTCAGCCTGGTAGAGCTCTGCCTTACATGAAAGTGTTCTTTATCTCTGACCATCACTCCAAATCTTAGAGTTCTTACCTTCTCAGTGTCGGAAATAGTGCTGCAGTAAGAGGAATGTATGCAAAGGCTTAATAGTTTGTATGAGAACATCAATAGATTTTTGATTTCTGTCTGGGATTTATACATTGTCAAACTTTGCAGAACAAGAAATCATACCTCAAAGGGGATGGTGACTAGAATGGGTATTTATAAAAGTTCAAACTATATTAGACTATTCAAGAAACCACTGAAATTGCAGTTAGTTGGACTTTATTTATTTATTTTGGAGACAAGATCTTTTTATGATTTTTTTTGAGACAGGGTTTCTCTAACTTTAGAGCCTGTCCTGAAATTTGTTCTATAGACCAGGCTAACCTCAAATTCACAGAGATTCACCTGCCTTTGCTTCTTGAGTGCTGGGAATAAAGGTGTGTGACACTGCTGCCTGGCTGGAGGCAAGATCTTTTATATAGCTCAGCTGATCTGGAACAGGCTGGCCTCCAACTTGCTGTGCAGCCAAGAGTGGCCTTGAATTTATGATCCTCCTGGCTCCCAAGTGCTGGGATTTCCAGGTATGTGCAACCACACATAGGTTTATGCAGTGCTCAAACCCAGGGCCTTGTGCATGCTGGACAAGCACTTCTCACCTGAACTATATCTTTATCCCTGAGACTGTTTAGAAAATGAACCTCCAAGCTGGGCATGGTGGTGTACACCTTTAATCCCAGCACTTGGGAGGCATCCTAATCTAAATAGTGAGTTCCAGGCCAGCCAGAGCTACACAATAAGACCCTTACTTGAAAAAGCATGGCCATATTAAAGCCGGGGTATAAAACTTTATTAAAGAATGTTTTATCTGCCATTTATGTTTTGGCCTTCCTTTGGTGAAAAATAAATATGATTCAGACACTTATATGCCCAGGAGGTGTTTTTGGCTTCCTACTGTTTGAGTCTGGTCTGGAGTTTTTATATGAAAATGTTTGTGGGTGACATTTGGTGTGGCTTGGGCATTTTGTGGGGCCACTGGCCATGGAACCAGTATTTATCCCTAGTGCATGAACTGGCTTTTTGGAGTCCATTCTCTGTGGAGGGATACCTTGCTCATCCTAGATATGGAGAAGTGATGTGACAGACTTCATTGACTCCCCATGGGAGGCCTCACCCTCTCTAAGAAACGGATGGGGAGTAAGGTGTGGGGAAGGTGGCGTGAGCGGGAGGAGGGAGGGAGAGGGAACAGGGATTGATATGTACAATAAAAAAAAGATTGTTTTAAAAAATGTTTGAAATAAAGGCTCCCATGTCCAGCAGGGTGGTGCATGCCTATAAGCCCCAGAGAGGCTGGAGAACACTTGCTCATTTAAGGCCAGCTTGTTCTATATGACTTATTCTAGGCCAACCAGGGCTACATAGACATGGCTCAGCTTAAACTAAGTTCCTAATGTAACTGTTACCCTGTAGAACATCACTGAATTACCTGCTTTTGATAGATGATTGAGCACACCCCACAGCCCATGCCTGTTGTCTGCCATCGAAGGGTTCTGGCATTGTGCAGTACTTGACCAGATCCTGAGTATGTCTGGTTGGGGAGAGATAAGCACCCACATATACCTTAGTGGAAAAGATGACCACACCTTTGGCAGTGTTCTGACTGATGAAAGAACGTAATAGCTGGCTCAGCTCACACTCACCCTCAGTTCCCAACACTGACATAAACATACTTGATAGGAACAGAAAACTGGAGTAAGAGAGAGTTTCTCGGCTGGCAGAGCACACATATTTATACATTCTTCTATGTCGAACTCAGTGGTTAGAGTGCTTTCTGGCATGGCTGCAGTACACAAACGTTTTAAATTTGAGCTGGCGCGTTTTTCATCTAATTAGTATTCAGGATAAAGTTCACTACCCTGGAGATGGCTTGACTCAAGTTTTAAAAACATAGACTAATGAAGTTCAGGTTTGGGACAGGGGACAAACATAGATTTGGAGTTGTTTCCTATTAATGTTGGAATAGATGTGATATCATTCTAGAGAGAGACTCATTCTGTTTCCAAACAACTGGTGCCCTTGCACAGACTATTCAGTGCTTGCTGATGTTCAAAACAGCTTTGGAAAATTCCTTGATTTTAATCAAAGGGAGCCTTGTGAAAGCAGCAATAAACTAGAACAGTGGTTGTGTATAATTAGGTGTATTGAGGGGCCTTTAAAATGAGACTTGCCTCCTGTGGAGGTGCACACCATTAATCCCAGCACTCTGGAGGCAGAGGCAGGCAGATCTCTGGGAGGTCAAGGACAGGACTACATAGACCCTGTTTCAGAAGAGTGGAGTTCAATGATAGAGCGGATGCTTAGCAAGAGGAAGGAGGCCCTAGGTTCAATATCCAGTAAAACACCCAAAACACCGGTAATCTATAAGGATTAATTTTGGTTAAGTGTGTTTTTCTTCTCTCCACTATTTGAACAGGTAATTCAGAGGAAAGCCATTGTTGATGCTGGTGCGTTCTAACATGTCTAGCGATAGCCAGCACCACACCTGTAAAGTCATGAAGGCAGAGCAGCTAGTTCTGCGTTGATGGCAGGGAAGGGAGCCCCTGTGGGCACTATGAAAGCTGAAGCATGCCCACCTTGCCCACCTCCAGCAGTGCTTATGAGCTTGACTCTGACTAGAAGACACAGTTGTTCAGCTTTACAGGTGCCTGAGGGAAAAAATGGATGTCATTTGTTCATGTGTGCGAGTTCTGTCATGGGCTGTAACCATTTTGGAGTAGGAAAATCTCCATTTCTGCATTTGTCCAAACCATGCCATTTATGGCTTGTGAGACCCTGTGCAGCCTGTGTTAGCCTCAGTTTCCTCCACGAGTTAAACAGGTGTACCAGATGATCTCCTGGCTTTCTCATCATGAAGTTCCGTTTTTTTTTCTCTGCGTAGGCAGCCTGGGATCTTGTTGCATAGGTCAGGTAGGACTGTTAGGATTTTCTGCGGCCCTACTTTCCCAGCAGACAGATGCAAAAAGCAGCAATGCCACGGTCCCTTAGGAAGCTTGTGCTGGGTTTACTGACGTCATCAGGGAAAGTCTTGGATGATGAAGCAAGCACTCCTGAGTGCCAAAGTTGTCAGATGAAAATGCCACTCTGCGCGTGCCCTGTTGGTATGACTTCTTCCTGTTTGAGATCCTGAGAGACAACATGAGTTGCCCAGTGCAAGTCCAGTTTACATAGCATTGATTCCTCCACACTCCTGGCCAATCAGTTTCCTGGCATAAGGATCAATGAGTTATCCACAGCTCAAAATTTCTTGTTTTGTTTATTTGGTTTTGTTTGTTTGAACAGGGCTTTTCTGAGTAACCCTGGCTATCCTGGAACTCCCTCTGTAGACCAGGCTCTCCCCAAACTCAGAGATCCACCTGCCTCTGCCTCCCGAGTGTTGAGATTAAAGGTGTGTGTCACCACCACCTGGATCTGAATCTCTTTGTAGGGCTGCAGATATACCAGGATGACCCATGTCCCAGCATTTGATGACAGTGGCACTGACCAACACACTGATAGTCTCAGTGGATACACTGTGATTAAGGTTAAGTCTTGGATGATTCTGGACAAGGAAACAAGTGTTCAAAATGGCAACTGTACCCATGGGAGGGGTCCTCTTGTGCCCTCTTACATGACTACAGCTTGGCATTTATGACAACCCTTGGGCCATCCTGGGCCAGTCTTCTCATTTTGTTTGATCATCTGTCTGTGTAACCAAAGCTGTCCAATTCCTGATCCTCCTGCCTCCACCTTACTTACAAGACATTGTACTTGACCTCATTTTTTAATCTTAACTTCGAAACAGTTCCTGGGCATAGTTGGAAGACTTGAGTATCTCTGGGATGTCACTGTCCAGTTTTGAAATAATTTTGTAAATGGGTTTCTTCCAGGAAGGATCTGAATCTTTCCCTGTGGAGACAGCCCTGAAGAACTCCTGTAATGTCAAGGTGGCAATTTCCAAGAAGCAATCTGGGACCTGCATCCCCAAAGACCCCCCCAAGAAAAGGAAGAATTGAGGCTGGAAGAGCTGGCACCATGGCGAGCCCTCTGGCAGTGATGCCTGTTGCTGGCTTAGAGTATCCCTGCTCTGCCACCCCAGGTTCTGCAGCCCAGGACTGCCCTGTTTCCTAGTGAAACCCAGACCTTAGATGACCATCCAGGGAAACAGTCTTGGGAGCAAGTATCAGAGAGTTATAGGAGTTACTGTTTCCACCGATTAGGCATGTTTCCTAACTAAGTGGGAAATGACTTGAAAGGAAATGAGAGGTAGTAGCGTTCTTTTCCCTAGACCTGTTGTGAGAAGGTGGGCCCTCAAGCTTATGACTGTCATGCCTCACCCTCCATCCTGTAGGGCTCAGATCCCAAGGACTTAAATCCCTGTTTCCAAAGCCATTGGAAGGGGCTGGTCCAGGACCTTCACCCAAACCAGCACCATAGGTGACATGATGTCCCACAAGCCTTTCAGATGCAGCTTGGGTAGGAAATTGCTGCCAATGGCTACCAAATGACCATCCCCACATGGCAGGGTAGAACAGTGCTGCCCACCTCACGCTGTCTCTAACCCTTTCCTCTTCTATAGATAGCCTTCAGTTTCCTACAGGTTCTGGCTGTGGAAACCAACAGACTTTACACTCTTGAAGGAATCAATAAACTCCTGTGATCACAGTGAGAAAAGCAAGAAGAAAGAGATGCAGCCTGTGACCAGACACACTGGGCACCTGAAGAGGAAGAGAGCAGCCAAACAGCTACCCATGCCACTCGACATTTAGGCTCTAAGGCATCACTGTGCACCTTCACAGAGGCCCCAAGAGTTTTAGAATTCTTCGGCCTTGTTATATCCAGAAGGAATATGAATTTGCCACACATACAGAACTGAGAAAATACAAGAACCACATGTTAGTAAGAGCAGAAATTGTCAGAAAAGCTAGGCAAGAAGTAGATGCTACAAGAGCCCAGCATTTGACTCAGAAGGGATGATCTTAGCCAACCATTCAGAGAAAACACATCTCAGATCTCAGGGGACCCAGTGCATCAACTTACCTCAAAGTCATTTCCCTTGTTATAGTGTGTATTGAGAACTCGAAAAATCTCTGAATCACGGAGAACTGCCAACATTTTGGGGTTTGTGATACCGTCTGAGATTGCTTGCCTGGCGTACTTTTCCATTTGGATGTAATAAAACTCACGGAAGTTGCTGAACCACTTGACCATCTGGGAGGTGATGCAGCGGTTGAACTGTGTGAACAAGGGGTTCATAAAGTCAGACATTTGCCATGGAGTGCTCGCAGTCACAACTGTCAGTGTCCAGTTCAACCTGGGATTGATGTGAATGGCTTCAACCACCAACCATTTTACTTCAGGAAAAAGAACCACAGGTGCTGGCCAACCCTGTGCAGTTAGTCTCAAAACTCCTACCCTCACTAGAAAATAGATTTTATGTGCTAGACCTTTAGGCTTTTGTCCATATATCTAAGCAAGACTTTGGGTTGGGCCCCAGAAACAGGAGGAGGAAGGGGCCAAGGGGGATGGTAAGGGTGTGGCTCAGGGAGCAGTTTCCTGACTCCTGGAGCTGCAGAACTGATGTGAGTCAGTGTGTCTACTGCAGGGATTTCATGACTGAGATAAGAGCCCTTGCCTCACGACTTAAGAGTAGTAGTGGATCTCAGAAACCACCTGTGGACACAGGCAGGGTTTGGTTCCAACATGCAGTTTGATTTACCTCACCAGCACACTTGATCTGTATGTGCTTCCACTTGGTTTTGAGCCACAGCTGTCTGGTTGTAAGTTTGGGGTCTTATGTGTATTTTGAGTGGGGGTCAAACCCATGTCTTTATGCATCCTAGGCATGTCCTGTACCACTGAGCTACATCCCAAGCTCCTTACATTTTGCCCATTTCTTTACTGTGCTTCATTTTTTTCTTTTTTCTATTTTCTCTTTACTAATGCACTTTATTAACTGGTCTGTTATACCTAAAATGTTATTCTACCAAGTTACCAAAATTTGGGGATATATTTTCAGCTAATGTTATGTCTATGACAGATACAAGATAGCCACCATTAGTTTATCCTCATTCACCAGGAGCCTTAAATAGAGCAGCGTTACTCTTAAACTTGTCTGTAATCTCTGATATTTTCCAAGAGATCTTCAGACATGCATTTTTCATATTCTCCATCAGCTTTAGCAATCTGTTCTTCAAGATGTTTTTCCAAGGACCCTACATGTGTAGCAATCATCTCTAAAAGATTCTGTAAGTTATTTCTTACTTTTCTCCTTTCTTCAGTTGAGGTTAGTACAATTTGTTGGTATTCCACCTGGACAGCCCGTAATGCATCCATGGCTTCACCGAGGTCCTCGTTCACTGGTGTTTCTCCAGGAATTCAAGCTCCCTGGCACACTTCTCATCTTCTTCCTCAGCTTCCTGAGCTTTTTGCTGGTAAAGGTCGTCCAGCTTTTGCACCTCACACTGGTGCTCTGTCTTCATGGTGTTTGGTTGTTCTAAAGCATCCTCCAGGCCGATTTTTTTTAAAGATTTATTTATTTATTATGTGTACAACATTCTGCCGCCATATATGCCCTCACACCAAAAGAGGGCGCCAGATCTCATAGATGGCTGTGAGCCACCATGTGGTTGCTGGGAATTGAACTCA
>LOJH01008268.1:11589-28972 GCA_001685095.1 Ellobius talpinus | reverse complement strand
GATAAGAGAAATTTCATATTTCATAATTTGCCAAATAAAACAGCTTAAACCATTTTGTTAGCATGTGGTAATTAGCAGCAGTAGTCGCCAACATTTATCACTACTCTAAGCCACTGTCTTCTTTAAACTGTCAAAATTAACCCCCAAAGTGATACTGCCTCTGCCATCATTTGAAGAAACTGGGACTTGGAAAGGTCTTTTTGGAGCTGCTGGATGAGCGGGAACTGTGAAGGGTTTTTAACTGCAAAGTGTATTTTCCCCCTTCCTTCCTTTTATGTTAAACATGATCCCATTGTTTAATTTCCAGTAATTTTGTTTATAATTCCAGAGAATATAAAAATTAAACACTTTTTTCAACATCAGATTAAGAGCCAGACTGGAAAATGTGGGTTCTGTCCTTTAGGAGATTACTTGACTGTGTATCACAGTTGCACACCTGTAAAGTGGGAATGTAACAGTGCACACCCATGGCTAAGCAGGCGGGCATCATGTTAGGTCTAGAGTGTAAAACACCAGCTGCATTAGAAATGAATTTGATACGTACCATTCTACCTAGAACTTTAACGCTCTTGTATTAATATGCATTGAACCAGCTCTCAGCTATTTTTCCTCCCTTTTATTTAATAAGTATATTAGAATAATGAGTGATTCTTGACCAGTTGGCATCAGGTCTAGAAAAGACAGTGTATCAGCAATTCTTATTTATTTGCTCTGAATCCTTTCTGTAAATCTGACAGAGTCAATGTAAGGAGAAACTATCATGAAGTCACCGGGTTTGCTACTTAGCAAAATTTGGTAACACAATACTGGAGTTAATTTTTTGTGGTTAGTAGTTATCATGAATAAATTGCAATTAAATTTCTAGTTTAAAATTATTTTATTCTAACCCGTCTTTGGTCTGTTCCCCACAGAAACCAGTGAAGGTGTGTCTTTACAGCTGGGAAACACAAAAGACTTCATTATTTCATTTGACCTCAAGCTTTTAACAAATGGGAGTGTATCTGTGGTTCTGGAGACCACAGAAAAGAATCAGCTCTTCACTGTGCATTATGTATCAAACACCCAGCTAATTGCTTTTAAAGACAGGGATATATACTACGGCATTGGGCCCAGAACGTCGTGGAGTACAGTTACCAGAGACCTGGTCACTGACCTCAGGAAAGGAGTGGGTCTTTCCAACACAAAAGCTGTCAAGCCAACCAAAATCATGCCCAAAAAGGTGGTTAGATTGATTGTAAAAGGGAAGGGATTCCTGGACAACATTACCATCTCAACCACAGCCCACATGGCTGCATTCTTTGCTGCTAGTAACTGGCTAGTGAGGAACCAGGATGAGAAAGGTGGCTGGCCAATTATGGTGACCCGGAAGTTAGGGGAAGGGTTTAAATCTTTAGAACCAGGGTGGTACTCTGCTATGGCACAAGGGCAAGCCATCTCTACATTAGTCAGGGCCTATCTTCTAACAAAAGACCATATATTCCTCAACTCAGCTTTAAGGGCAACAGCCCCATACAAGTTTCTGTCAGAGCAGCATGGAGTTAAAGCCGTGTTTATGAATAAACATGACTGGTATGAAGAATATCCAACTACACCTAGCTCTTTTGTTTTAAATGGCTTTATGTATTCTTTAATTGGGCTGTATGACCTAAAAGAAACAGCAGGGGAGAAACTTGGGAAAGAGGCAAGGTCCTTGTATGAGCGTGGCATGGAATCTCTTAAAGCCATGTTGCCCTTGTATGATACTGGCTCTGGAACCATCTATGACCTTCGCCACTTCATGCTGGGCATTGCTCCCAACCTGGCCCGCTGGGACTATCACACCACCCACATCAACCAGCTGCAGCTGCTCAGTACCATCGATGAGTCTCCAGTCTTCAAAGAGTTTGTCAAGAGATGGAAAAGCTACCTTAAAGGCAGCAGGGCAAAGCACAACTAGAGCTCGAAACCAAAAGCGCATTCCAGCCTCTTCTGAACTCAAGGGCTGAGCTCTGTGTCAGCGGCAGAGCTCAGCAGCACGCCACACATTTAAAATGGTGTGTGTTCGGGGTTTGTGGGTCACAGCAACATGAGAAGAGAACCTTAAAGTTAGTCTTCTGAAACAATAGCATTCCATGGGTCAGGTGCTTAGAAATGTAGGCACTGAAAGTGTTTAGTCGGTGCACTGAACAAAGATGTGATCTCTGCCCTGCTCGTCACTTAGGCCTCCATGCAGTCTTTCTGTCTGTGAAAAGTAACGGTAAGTTGCTGCTGCTAACCTGCTGCCCAGCACTTACCTAAAACTTAGTATGGAGTGCTTTTAAAATGTGATTATTTATATTTATGCTGAAAGCAGGCTCTTAGAAAACGGTGTGCTGTACTGCAGTAAACATGTGCGTATAGCCTGGATCGTGGACTGTGTTTTTCAGTGTTTCTTTCCTGTAGGTTCATTTCTTGGGAGGAAGTGAGTATTTGTTGCATTTGTTCAGTTATATATGGAAAATATTTTGAATTATGATTTTCTTGAACTATGTATATTTAAACACAGCCTTGTTCAGGTCTCATGGTCACACAGCATAAGCACAACTAAAATGAAACTTGTTGACTGCACAAGAAATTGCAGACATGTTATGTTTTATGAAGCTTGATCTACAATCAGTCGACGTTTGATAGTCGTCTTCCCCATCTGTGCCCCAGCGCAGTGTGTCTCTGTCACTGTCATTTCACACTGCACTGTGGGAATTTTGTCCATTCTGAGGACATTACCCAGAATGTTAATTATAAGCCTAAATCGTGATAGACCTAATGATTTGAAGCCTACCATCAGTCCCTTTTAGGATTTTTCTCCCCCCTTAAAGGGAAACTGCTGGGTTAAATGTTATGTTCAGGAGTCACAGTGAAGGTTTTCCTGCCTGGATTGTCACCATCGCTTTTTCACCATCGCTTCTTGTCCTCACTTTTTCTCTGAAACTTCATTTTGAGTGATTCCAACTTTGAAACAGAAGAGATGCTACCGTGTCTGCTGTCTGTGTTCCATCAGATTTCTTAAGGGTTTCAGAGTCCTCATGCCATGGACAGTGTCTGCTATAGGGCTTCAGGCATTAGGTAAAAGCAACAAGGATTGGTTTTGCTCTGGCTTTTGTTTATGGTGTGATAATATGGAGATAGTTAGGTAACATGATTCTCACACTTTCTAGGGAGCTTATCCATGCTATCGGTCAGATGCATGTTTAAGAGCCAGGTGAATGATTTGCCCACACATTGTACTTCTGTTGAATTCAGCTAACTGTTGAAACTGTTGAAATATATATGATGCACATACACACATAACATAAATGATACATATATAAACTATATTGACATCAAAAGAGGCAGATATGTACTGAAGATGAAGACTATTAAACTGTTGAAAAATAAGTGTAAACTCCCAGTTTATATGACCACACCTTAATTTTTCCTACAATGAACCCAGCCAGTGTGGTCATTAGGTTCCCCAGCTTTTACCTTTGTGAGTCTCACACACACGGTGTTTCAGCAACATCTGAACATGCCCATTTGTCTCAGCAATAAAAATGAGGACTCCCTTTTTGTTTTCAGTACTGATGTTCAAAACAAGCTTCCCTACCTGGGAACACTGTTCACTCTATCAGATTTGTTATTAGAGTGGTCCCGACTTTGCTTTATGTTTGCATACTGGTCTTCAGATGAGAGGGGTCAGGGAAATCATGGTACTGCTTCTGTGACAAACACCAGTGCCTTACCAATGTGCTTGTCCTTTTCCACTGAAGAGGGAAAGTTTGCTTTGTTTTGTTTCTGATATAGAAATGGCAGTTCACTGCTGTTGCTTTTCCACTGCCTTCCACATTGCAACAGCTACTTGACTTGTGTTGTGATCCCAGAATTCCACATTGAGCCTGTGACAGCACTGTCAGTGCTTAGCTTCTCAGACTTGAGAATGCCTTCGTCACCTGGGAGTTTACATAATGAGGCTCCAGGTGTGCAGGAAGTCTGCCTGCAAAGTGGGATCCGCAGCGTGTTTGACAGATGGGTTGATGCTGCTTCGGGAGAGCTGGGCATGTGTAGAGGAGCACTGCCTGGGACCCATGCATTTTTGCCTCCGGAAAATTACAAAGTTACCTAGGTTTTTAAATCATGTAAATGTTTACTATCCTGAGGATAGAAAGAATGGGGAGGGTATTTTAAGTTTTTGTTGTGTTTCTTTAAATTTTTCTTTAAAAATACTGGTTTGAGTCGCTTATCTGAGTTAGCTTCCATGTTGTGAATCTGTTGCCATCTCAGTAGTAAAACCAGCCAAAAGTTCCTAGACAAAGGGCAGTTTGACCCTTTAGGAGTTACTGTATATAATGGCTTCCTTCAAGAGCCACGCAGCATCCATGAGCAAGTGCAGAAATGACACAAGCACACTCTCCAGATGTGGCGGGACTCTTTCTTTTTTGGTGTACAGACTCTCACCAAAAGCTGCTGTTTTCATTCTTGTAATTGTTTCCTCGCTTCTCCTCCATTGTACATGTGGGGTATATGCCATGTGTCAAATATGCAATAACGTGTTTACCGGATGCCCTTCTGAAGGGTGGTCCTCTGTAAAGCTGTACAGACTTTGCAGTCCAAGCACAATGTGCACATGTTAGTTTTATATACAGCGAAACTTGATTTTTTCAAATGGAAAGGTATTAAAGGTATTTTGTTTCTATACAAAGTTAAATGGGTTGTTTGTGCTTAATGTAAAGCTGCTTTATAAAATTGTAAAATAAAGTTTTTATCTTGAAAAGAAATGTACTTGGATATTTCTCTTCTTTTCCTGCTTAGTTTGTGATTATGTGAGCCCAGCAAGCATTTAACCAACGTTTCCTGTTGAGCCTGCAGACAGGGAACCAGAGTACAGCATAGGAGCCTTAGTCTGTAGACTCATAGTACACGGGACAGGTGAGAAGATACAGTGCTGCACTGTGCTCAGTCAGGGACTGAGGCTCAAGCTGGGACTCTGGCTAGTCAGGCTGGTTCCACTCTGCCTGTCATCTTTCTGTCATCTTTAGAATGATCAGCATCACCTCATATTCTCTCCTTGGTAAGATTTTAGGTTCCAAATGTGAATCCAGCCTGAAGCTGCACTTTACTGAAAAATTTTACATGCTGGAATTGCGGTTGATCCTCAGCCAGCTGTGAGATTCCAGTGGCCATACAGGTCAGAGCACAAGGCTGTTCTTGTTCTTGGAACTGTCCCTTGTCCTCCACTTTCAGTTGAGAAACAGCTGTGTGGTCACAAACAGTGTTGGACCAGAGTGGATCATGAACTACTCTTGCTTTGATTTTGTAATTTGTGATAAAATTAAGGTTTGACCATAAATCTGATACTCTCTTAATTGCCCTTGTGGGGCAGATCCTTCATACCACAGAGGACTTAATACCTAATGAGCTCTTTCCTGCCTGTGTGCTGGATGGCCCTCCCAACAGCTAGGTCAGTCAGTCTCTCCCAGCAAGAATCCAAAATTTAGTTAGAATTTTAAAACTGTCATAAAGAAAGAGAAAAGCAACAGAAAAAGCCAGAATTTTGACAGCCCCAAGCCCTGGATTCAATGCATTTCAGAGGGCACTTCACTAAGGTTCCACAGAGTGCACCGGTATCCTTAGGACATTCCTTGTGTGCTGTTATTGACTGGATTTGGTTTCTGTGGCTCGCAATAGTTGAACCCTAATGAATAATAGTTTGAGGACAGTTTTCCACAGATGGTACATTTCTTCATCCATTAGGGTGGCTGGAACAAAATACCATAGGCTAGGACAGCTTAAACAGCAGAGATTCAGATGTCTCAATTCCAGAAATGGGAAATTTAAAATCAAGTTGTAGGTGGGATTGGTTTCCTTTGAGGTTGTTTTTCCTTGCTGTCTTCTTCCTGTGTCCTCACATGGTTGTCCCTCCAGCTATGTTGTCTGAGTCCTAATCTCAAGGACACGAGTCACACTGGTATAAGGACTATTGACTTTTTTTTATATGTATCACTGTTAGGGGTTTGTTTATTGATTTATTGCTTTTAGGGTTTTTTTGTTTGTTTTGAGACAGGCTTTCTCTGTGTAGCCCTGACTATCCCAGAACTCACTCTGTAGACCAGGCTGGCCTCGAATTTACAGAGATCTGCCTGCCTCTGTCTCCCAAGTGCTGGGATTAAAGGTGTGGACCAGCACTGCCCAGTTTATGTACCACCTTTTTTAAAAGCATGATGTCCACATACAGTCATATTCTGTGACATATTGAGGCTTAAGAGTTCAATGTGCCAATTTGGGGGCAGAGTGTCACATTCAACCCATAATAACCATTCTTCACACAGAGCACACAGGAACAGTCATTGTTAACCAGTGAAGTCCAGTGAGTACATACTACTCTTGCAGAAGGCCTGATTTCAGCTCCCAGCACACAAGTCAGGTAGTTCACAACCACCTGGAACTCCAGCTGGGGGATCTGATGTCCTCTCCTAGCCTCCAAAGGCACCACACTTACACATACTTGTATGTGCTCAAACACACATGCACATAATTTAAAATAAACATCTTGTACTGGAGTTAAGAGCACTTCTTGCTCTTGCTGAGGATCTGAGTTTGATTCCCAGCACCCATATGGTTGCTCACAACCATCCATAACTCCAGTTCTAGCGGATCTGATACATGCAAGTGATGCACTCACGTGGATGTGGGTAAACACACACAGTACAACAACTTAGACATCTTTTTTACAAAGAATTTTAGGGCTGGAGGGATGGCTCGGTGGTTAAGAGTGAATGTTACTCTTTCAAAGCAGACCCAATGTGTACGCCAGGCAACTCACTACTGCCTGTGATTCCAGCTCAAGAGACTCTAACACCTCTGGCTTCCAAGGGCATCCACACACATGGCGTGTATACACACACACACACACACACATATCTTTAAATAGTTTTTAAAGAATTTTAAAGTATGTTCATTTAAACTACGTCTTTATTTTGAATACAGAATTCAGAGATACCCTACAGCCATAGAGAGGTTGGAGAAATGACTCATTCAGCAAAGTACTTGCAGTGCAAATATGAGGACCTAAATTCACATCCTAGCATTCATGTAATAAACTGGATACGGTGGCATCTGTCCTCCCAGCACTGGGGAGGCAGAGATATGACAGCCCCTGGACTACCTTACCTGGCCAGCTGGTTGTAGCCAGTCATCCAGCTCCAGGTTCAGTGAAACACCCTATTTATAAAAATAAAGTTGGGAGTTATTAAAGAAGATGCCAATGTCTGGCTTTCACACACCTTCAGATGCATGTGCATACATGACAGATGAGTATTTGAAAATTGCAAGTAGTGAGATTTTTTTTTCTTTAACATAACAGTACAAATGTATTATTTTAGGCCACCCCCTAGACCCAGCAAAGTTCAGCACAGCCTCTGAACCTCTTTCTGACCCCAGTAGGGTGAGCACATCACCCTCTCAAACAGGGCCTTCCATGTTGCAGATGTTGGAGCAGCTAGTGTAATGGGTAAATTACACACACACCTGTGTGCACTGTTCCTGTGAACCAACCCTGCCTGGCACTTTGGTTACCCGGGCCAGCATGGTGGGCTGCATGTGACTCGTGTCCCTGATGGCAGTGATCTGGCAGAAAGCAACTTTTTTTTCTTTGGCAAGGTTTCCTGGGTTGTTTGTTGTTGTTTGTTTTGGACAAGGCCTATTACATTGTCCTGGCTGGCTTGGAACTCAGTGTGCAGACCAGGCTGGCCTTGAACTCACAGAAATCCACCTTCCTCTGCTGAGTGCTGAGATTCTGAGATGAAAGGAGCATGCCACCATGCCTGGCTTTAATAACTATTTTTAATCCCAAGTTCTTATTTTTATAAACTGTTTAAAACAGTCAACAATCTAGGATAAAACACTGATTTCCATTTTACCAGCCCATTAAGAATGTCAGGTTGAAATGGATGTGAATTTAAATGTTGTGTTGGTGATGAATTTGAATGTTTGCTGCTCCGTTTCTGGTGAAAAGAAATACATTTACCATCTGGAGCAAGTGATTGATCGCTCCCATATGTAAACTGCACTTCCTGAATGTTAAAGAGCAGCCACTCAAAAGTTGCTAATCCTCCTCCAGGAGTGGAAGGATTTTGCAAACTGATAGCACTGCAAAAAGCCATTAGGGAGGAGTAACAGCAGCAAAGGGGCAGAGAAGAGGTAGAGGAGGATGAGAAGCGGCAGCCTCCACATTGAAGCACAAAGCTAGGCAGAGTACTGTTGAGCAACCTGGAGCTCATGGCATCTGGGCTTCCAGTCAGGAGGAGCTGGTGCCTGCCTGGGATTTTGCTCTGGAATAAAACTGAAGAAAGGCAACTTTGAGCTATGGGTCACAACCCCTTTGTGGGGGGGTGTCACATATCAGATATTTACACTATAATTCATAACTGTAGCAAAATTACATTTCTGAAGTAGCAACAAAATTTTCTGGTTGAAGTCACCACAACATGAGGAACTAACTGTATTAAAAGGGTTGCAGTGGTAGGAAGGTTGAGAACCACTGAGCTAGAGGGATGGCTCAGTGGGTAAAGGCTTGCTGTGAAAGCATGAAAATCCAAGTTCAAATCCCAGATAGAGCTGGGTGGAGTGTTGCACACCTGTGACCTGCTGGGGAGGCAGAGACCATCAGGTGATTCCTGGGGTCTCACTGGCCAGTCAGCCTAGCCAAATTAGTGAGCTCAGGGTTCAGTGAGCTCTAAGGGGGGGGACAGGCAGACAGACAGATTGGCTGACTGACTGACAGGCAGAGAGACAAAGACGAGACTAGAGGTCAACCTCTGACCTCCATGCTCACACAGACACACACCTACCAACATATACATACACAAATGGCTATTTCTAATGTCTGGAAAACTTGGTATCCCTTGCTTTGGGGCCTAGAGAAGACAGTAACTCTCCGGGGTGAGGTGAAACTGAATTTAAGTCTTGCCTATAAACAAATATATAGCAAACTGCATGACTTGATTTTGATGCCTGATACCAGTTTTTAACAACTGGCGAGATGAATTCAGCTGACTATAGTGGGAAACCCCAAATTCCCAGTCAAGATGAACTGGGGGAGGCGTCTTACCGCCCTAGCTCCTGCAGGGGGCACTGTCTCCATGGGACTGGCTCAGCATAGGGTGTGCATTTTATGTTCAGCTCCCATCCCTAAGGAGTGGGGGAAGTATTAAAAAAAATTACAAATTCAAGTTAGAGTTGGAATTAGGCACTCTCCCAACACCTTCCTGCTGTGTGCCTTCTAGAGTCCTTTACTGTACTTTGTCCTTGGAACACTCTAGATAGAGGAGCAGATGCCACACAGATCCACACTATCACAGAAAAGGGCGGGAATCTGGGCTCTGGACAGGCAATTCAGTTCCCTTTCTCATGCTTCCTCCATGGCTGTTTCAACCTGGAAATGAGGCTGGGGCCCCTGAGGTGCACCTTATCTCTCAGCTTGTTGTGTCTACCCTAGGATGGCTCTGAAGGAGAAGGGAAGGGGCCCACTCTCCTTTCCCTTCCTTTTGATTATTCTGGATCTCCTCCCAGCTCATTCCCAGTGGGCTGGACACCTGTCTGCTCCTGTTAGTTACGTGTGTGCCTTTCTCTTGGTTCTCTACGTGCTCTGGGCCATTTTCCTCTCTTCAAGGGGTCCTGTCTCTCCTCTCAGACTAGGGCATCGCCTAGGGGGTGGGGCTGAGCCTCCCTTAGATGAACTGCTTCAAAGCTGCTTCTCTTTTTCTCCATCTCCCTTCAAACATGTCTGTTCCCCAGAGTTCTCCATATTGTTTGCTGGTGACTATTCAGTCAGGGTTGTGGATTAGGGTGAACCCCCGGGGTATACAGTCTTCTGGGAATACAGAGCCCTTTGCAGGCCTGGTGGGCACAAGAGACCTGCAGGCAGAAGACAGAGCAAAGATAAAGAAGCCAAAGTAAAGAGTCAGGGAACTCACAAACAAGTCTGGTCTAACTTGGTCTTCTCTCAGTCCTTGTCCCTCCTGCTCCCTCTCCCTCCTCCTTTTTGTTTTTCATGTAGCTCAGGTTAGCTTCCAACTCATTCTCTGGCTAAGGATGACTTTGAATTCCTAATCCTCCTGCCTCTACCTCCCAAGTGCTAGAATTCCAACTGAGCCTAACTCAGTCTGTACTTTCCAGTACCCACACCAGACCTACCAAAAAGACACTGTATCCACTCATGAGAACCTGATTTGTCCTTGGATTTCAAAACAGAATTGCAGGTCTTAGTTGAGGAGAGGGGATTTAGGCGTGAAGATGGAGATCCTGTTCCTCCCCACCTCCTAAATCAGATTCTGCCCTGGAGAGTGCACCACCAGCCACCTAAAATGTACAGCCACTTGTAAGTTCACATTGTCTAGCCTGGGTGCCCACAGCACAGCCAAGGACTTTTGGGAGTGTGTCTAGGAGAAGAGGCAGTCAGTCCTGCATCAGGGCAGAGATGAGGGTGAGTGAGGCCTGGCCCCTTGGTTCCCCTGGCTGGCTCCTACTGCTAGGTTGCTATTCTGGTCTCCCTTTTTGGCTCTTTCTCCTAGAGAGCAGCATCTTAATAGATGGAAGAAATCGTTTGCTGAAAGCTTTCTGTCTGGGTCACAGTCACTGGGTCAGCGCAGCCACTTCTAATCAATGTGCCCAGCCCTCCAGTGACAGCCTGCCACCTGCCTGCGCTGTAAGCAGATCTCATAGCGAATTAATTTTTTTTCAAATGACTAATTGAATTTAAATAGACTGAGAGGAAAAGGTTATCCTCTGCTGACGGTGTGGATTCCTCCAGAGCTGGGCAGAGACCTCCATCCCAGGCAGCCAGCCTCTGGCAGGAGAGCAGCATCAGCTACAGGAAAAATTCTGCAGATCCTGGGGACCTTTGCCAAAAGAATATGCAGAGATAATTCTCCGGAACTTGCTGGGCCTGCCCAGTGTGATTGAGGCTTTCAATGCTTTCAGCTAGAGGTTTAGAAGGGGCCACAAACCCAAGTAAAAGGCCATTGTAGTCAGGGCTGGAGAGGGTTCAGCCATTAGGAGTCTTTTCTTGCTCTTGTAAAGGACTGGGGTTTGAATCCCAGCATGCACATATGGATTACAACCATCTGTAACTGCAGCTCCAGGGGATCCAATGTCCTCTTCTGGCCTCCACAAGTACCAAGCATACACATGATACATGTACATATATGCAGGCAAACCACTCATACATATAAAATTAGATAAATCTAAAAGGAAAAGACACAATATTCTTCATATTTAAAAACACGAACTTGAGGCCTAGGAATAGCTCAGCCGGTAAAGTCTTTGCCTTGCAAGAATGAGGTCCTGAATTCTATTCCCAGAACCTGGAAAAAAGATCCAGGTGGAATGTGCCTGTAACAGCAGAAGTAGGGAGGCAGAGACAGGAGGAGCCACGGAACTCACTAGCCAGACAACCTAAACAACTTAGTGAGCTCCATGCCAATGGAACACTGTCTCAAAACACAAGGTGGATGGTGTCCTGAGGAATAATATCTGAAGTTAACCTCTGGCCCCTATAAGCATGAACCCACAGGGAACATACACATGGAGAGAGAGACAGAGAGACAGAGAGACAGAGAGAAAGAGGATACCACCCACAAATCCATATGCTCACAAGCCTTCAAAACCACCCAGGAGAAGTGAACGTGAACAGTGGGGTCAGTGACAGGGAATAGCATCGAAGGAAGTTTCTGTCCCTCCTGGTCCCCCAGCCATTCAGTCCCAAAGAAATACATAGAAGCTTATATTAATTACAAACTGTTTGACCTATTACTCAGGCTTATTATTAACTAGCTCTTACAACTTAAATTAACCCATAATTCTTGTCTATGTTTAGCCAGGTGCCTTGGTACCTTTTCTCAGTGAGGCATTCTCATCTTGCTTCCTCTGTGTCTTGCTGGTGACTGACTCTCTACTTTTCCCCTCCCCAGAATTCTCCTAGTTTGGTTTCCCCACCTATACTTCCTGCCTGGCTACTGGTCAATCAGTGTTTCATTAAACCAATACAAGTGACAAATCTTTACAGTATGCAAGAGCATTATCCCACAGCAGAATGGGGGCAGGGCTATAACTAGGCAGAAGCACTCATTAAAGACTGTTTTAAAAATTAAATTGCTTCTAGCCAAGTATGGTGCCTTAAGCATGTAGTCCCAGCACTGAGGAGACTGAGACAGGAGGATTGCCTTAAGTATGAGGCCAACAGTGGGCACAGCAGACCCTCAGGCTGAGGGAGCTGTAATAACTATCCATGCAAGAGTGAGGGCTAGGCTGAGGCTTTGAGTTTCAGGACAGACTGGGCTCAGAGTAGGACCCTGTTTCAAAAAGCAGAACTACAATCTGAGGAAGCAGTTTAATGGGCAGAGCGGAGGCTCATGTTTATACTCCCAGTACCCGGGAAGTGGAGGCAGGAGGATCAGAAGGTCAGACTCAATCATGGATACAGAGTGAGTTTGAGGCTAACTTGGGCTACCTGAGACTCTGCCTCAAAATAATAATAATAATAATTATTATTAAATAGGTAAATTACTACTAGATAGACAAACAAAATACACATTTAAGAGTAGATTTGACTAGTGAGGAACCTGTGCATTGTCTACAATTTTCTAATTCTAAGCAATGCTTGTACCTGCCTTCAGCTCTCTGCCTCCTTTCTCACTCCCCACAGGACTGAGCCTCACTTGGCAGCTCTCTCTTCCCACCCGCCATGATCCCCAGGGTCAGCTCAGCTCCAGGCTCAACAGCAATTCTGGCTACAAAGCACCCGATAGCCCACACCCACAGCTGGACCAGTGTTCCTCTACCCTTTAGCACAAGTGTGGGTGTGCAGGTAGAGCCCCACTAGTTCTGAACCAGTTGTTCTGAGTCTCCTCTGATGTGACTGCCAGCTCTCATTCCCCTGTCAGTGGCTCTGCTGGGAGCTATTCGGCCCTTGAGGGAGAGCTGGTAATGTCTAGAGACTTTTTTTTGATTGATTGTCACAATTTGAAGAGGAGAAGTGCTACAGTCATGGACTGGGTAGAGGTCAGGGTTCTTGGGAACATTCCATGGAGCACCAGACAGCTGATACAGTGAAAGATTATCCACCTTGATGGTAATAGTGTTGAAACTCTCTGAATCTGGCCATGGCTTGAGCCCCCTGTGGGTCAGGCCATGACTTGGTTCATGCTGTGAGCTCCCAGGGTCAGTGATATGGAGTCTGACCTGAAGCAGGCACTCAGTGTGGGCATAGCAGGGGTGAGGACTGAAAAGAATGGCAAACTCTTGGCACCACATAGCTTGGTCCAGAGTCCAGGAGCCTGACACATGCACTCTCCTTCGTGGCTGACAATGTAGCAAGGCTCACTAATAGGACCCTGGTTTGCTCTACAAAGACTTAAAAGGCACAGCAGAACTGGATGTTTGTTTTAGATGGGCACTTGAGGTTGCAAGAACATAACAGAGTTAGAGGTGGGAATGGACAGCCAGGCTCTGGTAAGAGCAGGGTGTCCATGTGAGGGTGGGCTGGGTTGAGACAGCTGTAGCACCTTCCATAAGACAATGCAGATGCATTCCTGTGTCCCCCCACCCCTCGGGTCCATCCACACATTCCCATTCCCCTTACCTGGAACCCTATGAGGCCAATTTATCCACAGTGCTTAGAACCCTGAGTATATTTTAGGAGCCCTGAAAAGTGTTTTCAGTGTCAGAATAAAGTGAATCCAGTGGTATGCGTTAGGGGCATAGTTCAGTTGTAGAGTGCTGGCCTAGCATTCATAAGGCCCCTGGGTTCCCTCTGCATTGCAGAAATGTGCCATGATCTGCATGGTGCTGGCACTGACCTTGCTGGGTGATAGGAGTAAAGAAACAGCAAAAAGCTGGGATCATCTTCTGATGGAGATGCACTGGCAGCCAGAAAGTTGGCATTTAAGACCAGCAGCTGGATGAGGAGGCAGGTGCTTGTCTCAGTAGGGCGTCTCTGGAGGGGGCAGTCCTAGGCTACAGTCAGTCATCTGGAGAAGGCTGATACTGTCTGCACACACTGTCAGCGTCTATACTCAACAAGGGGGGGGAGAGGAAGGCCTTGCTGTTCCCATGGATCTGAGTCATTGGTGTGTTTGACATGGTCCTGTTCATGTCAACAATACACATTCCCTAGGGACTTCATCCACTTTCACAGAGGAAGGGAGGGAGGGAGGGAGGGAAGGAGAGAGAGAGGGAAGGAAGGAGGGAGGAAGGATGGATGGATAATAGTAACCATGGATAAAAATTATGAAAGCCAATGGTGGTGGAGCCCCAGGTACTTGGGGGAGCCAAGCCCAGGAGCTTGAGAGCAGTCCGGGAAGCATAAGAAGATCCTGTCTTGACGATGATGGTTATGGTGGTGATGGTGGTGGTGGTGCTGGGTCCCCGATGCACCCACACTCTCACCCAATAACCTTTCCACTGTTTTTGTGAAGGACAGGGTGCAAAGACCCTGCCTGCCCCTCTTCCCATCCCTCGCTTCTCTTCCCAGGTGCAACTCCACTGTAAAGCGGATCTGGTTTGCTGTAAAGTCCACGGAGGAGCCTCATGGAGCACAAACACAGGACTGGATGCACTCTCATGTTGATGAATGTTCCTTGGGAAAGCGTTTTCCGGAATGGACTCTATTAAGTCAACTTAATTCTTCGATCAATTTCCTATAAACCTCAGCTAAACTATTTCCAATGTTTTCCTTCCTTCATTTCCAGTTGACCGAAACTATTTTCACCAGGAACCAATTCTTTTCCCCTTAGATTTTATGGCAGACATTTGTCTTGTGGGCCAATATTTGTCAATATCAAATCCTCGCTGATAAGTTTCTGCTGTGGCAGGTTTCACTGTTTTTTATTTGTTTTGTTTTGTTGCCTGTATTTCAACCAAGTTCATCTTCTGGGGTCAAATTTTGATCTGAATTCTGAAGAGAAAATTTGCTGCACCTTTAATCCCAGCACTCAGGAAGCAGAGGCAGGCAGATCTCTGAGTTGGAAGCCAGCCTGGTTTACAAAGTGAGTTACAGGATAGCCAGGGCTACACAGAGAAATCTTGTCTCAAAAAAACAGGGGGAAAAAGTATCTGTCTGAAGAAAATGGCAAAAATACTAATTATAGTGAATGTACAAATTCAAAATAGAAATTATTTAAAACTGGAACTCCCAACTTAACTTCTTGAAACTGTGGTTAAGTTTTAGTAACTATTTTATAAAAGTAAAATGTCTGCAGTTGCAGCCCTCAATGCCAGTCTAGTAGGCTTGGAGTGAGATGCTAAGTCACCTAACTCTACTTTTCCTGATTCCTGGTCCCTCCTGTCTTCAAGGATAAGAGGAGGGGTTTGGGACTTTGAACTATTTTAAGGTGGAAGGGGAAGACCAAGGGCTTTGGGGGGCGTGGCCTCTACTTTGCGAGTCAGCTGGGGATTTGATCTTTTGAATCCAAGTCTCACCCTAGCAAAAGCGCCAAAGCAGGGTCCTAACTCACCGAGCTGGTAGACCGATTCAAACCAGATCAGGGTTTTCCGAGTCTGCCATGACAGCTCCTTCTGACTCCTTCTGGTCTAGAGCCCTGAGTCCGGCAGCCCTGAGCTGGAGGCTAGAGTTAGCGTGAAAGTCTAAGCCGGCACGAGAGCACCACCTGCAGGCAGTGGAGGCTCAGCGGAGCAAAGTGGGAGAACGGGGGCGGGGGGCGGGGGAGACCGGTGCTTCGGCGATCTCCCCACCAACTCACCAGCTATTTCTTCTTGTTCTTTCCTCTGGCAGAGGGAAGTTCTTTCTTGTGTCTTATTATAATCACCTTATTCAGTGGAGACTGAATAAGGGCTCTCCAAGATTTTTTATTTTTAAAGACACCCCGAGCTGGCCTGGATATCACCACCATAGAGACCAGTTTGGCTTCACTACAATCCTCCTGTCTCTACCTTCGAAATGCTGTAATGAAAGGCATGTGCCACCATGCCCAGCTCGAATCCCAGTTTCTTTACACTTTTTCAGTTTTGACATAAATATTTTCAAGCATACTCACATTAGTTTTGTAAGTTATTTAAGTATCTCAAGAGAGGGAAACCGCATAGCTTCTGAGACCCACAACCTGGTATCATTCGGTCGGCCACCTAGAATTGCTATCCCAGAGCCCCCATCGGGGTTTTCCCTGCCTCCGGTTTCCGCCCAGAAGCCTTCCCGGGGGGCGGGGCGGGGGAGGGCCTGCCTGTCTTCAGCACTCAGGGAGCTGTTGGCCCTCCTAGCCCGGCTGCCTCACAGCTCTGCTTCTCCACCGTTGCTGCCCCTCTCTTTCAGTGCGGGACTTGGGGACTCTTTTCGCTACTGCTTCTTCTCACCCTCATTCCATCCCTGTGGGATCTTTTCATGTCTTAGGCATCGGCAACAGCACCTAAGATACCTATGTCAATGCGGCTGCGGGTGCTTACTGGGTGCGTGTAGGGAGACACTGTTTCAGGTCCAGGGACCCAACCAGAGCCAAGGTCCTGCTTCCGGGGACCTGTCATTGGGTAATGAACATGTGAGCCAGCAATTCAACAAGTTAACCCCAGAGTCTGTGTGTGAACAGAACCCTGAAACAGCCCGGAACTGCTCCACCAGCGGGGTTTGTTGTGGTGGCCCACAGGAGCTCAGCGTCTCAGGAGCCTGTTAGTACTTCAGCCTTTCTGCCCGGCCGAATCTATGGAATAAAAACTTTCTACTATGCACGGAGCCCAGCTTCGGGTTATCACTACCCACCAGGCAACTCTGCCATGGTCTCCAAAGGGCCTTCCAGGAGTGCTTATCTTGATGTCAGTGGCTGTCACAAATGGTCACAAATGTAGTAACCTAAAACATGAACACATTCTTTTCTAGTCCTGGGGCTCAGAAATCTAAAATCAACTTCACTGGGCTCAACCCAGATGCTTGTCGAACTAAGTTCTTCCAAAAGCCCTGGACAGAAGCCAGTTGCTGGTCTTTTCAGCTCTGAGGAGATGTTTGGGTTTCTTAGGCCCTGGCTACAGCCACCTAACCCCTACCTGCTGTTAGATTGCTTATTGTGACTCTAATCCTGCCTTGTCGATTCCGATTCTTTTGGCCCTGCCCTCAAAATCCAATGTAACTCTCCCAACAACCTTAAGTTAAGATCCTTGGGCTGGGAATGTCTGTATAGCATCCACAAAGCCTTATCCACAAAGCTCCCCAGCACTACACAAATGGGGCTTGGTGCTGCATGCCTAAATCCCTGAACTTGGAAGATAAAAGCAGGAGTGTCAGAAGTTCAAGGTCATCTGTGGCTATGTAGGGTATTCATTCAAGGCCAGCCTGGGCTACCTAAGACCCTGCCTCAAATACATACATACATACATACATACATACATACAT
>LOJH01008267.1:1165-29376 GCA_001685095.1 Ellobius talpinus | reverse complement strand
ACCCCCAAGCTCCCAATTTTTGCCTGGCAATATTGTCTACTTCCAATATCCAGGGGGATAATTTTCTCAAACTACAATTTAATGTAATGAATAATCCAAAGGAATGCCACTGAATTTTATAAGTGTTACTCAAAAGGAAATTATTGCAATTTACACCACTTTCACATTAGTAATGATATATTAAAATGTTTATGCTAAAATAACAAATAATAAGATAAAAGTGTTTTTCACTCATATTTTATATTTATGAAATATATTTCACGTTTCTTTTAATGAAAAAATAAAAATTCACATAACGATTACAGTATTAAAGCAGAGGACTAAAATGCTGTCATCATCATATAATGTCTTCATCAAATACATTTTTAAAATAGTGACACAGAAAAAACTGTTTTAGAGTGTACTGAGAGGTGCATAGAAATAAAACATATGAAAATCAAGGTTACTTATGATACTATGTATTGTTGGCTATTCATAGAGGGAAATTATATTGTTTCATTCCTGTTCATTTGTGGAAAACAACAATCTTGTGAAATTCAGAATGGATCTCTGTTTTGTGGTCAAACCATATAAATATAAAGTTACCAAATACTTATCAAATACCTCCTTTAACGTGAAACTGTATTGGGACTTTTTAGCACAAAGTCTCTGAACCTAAGTGTAGTTAACTATCAGTTTCCTCTTGGTATCCACTATAACTTAAAAAAATCAGTAATTTTTCAAAATTGGAATGTATATAATGGATTCATTATATTAGATAACTGTGGTCACCTCACTATCCATTTGTTTAGGGAATATTTAACATCTACAGAGTACTCAAATGTGTCTACCATACAATTATACTTTGCAAAACCTTCTTTTGATAGCTGTTTTAGACAGCAATATCTGCATGCATTGGCCATTTAAATGACTTTACTGGACACTAACAAACAGACACTAAAGTTTGAAAGAAAAAAGTTTTCTAATGTACAAATTACACTAAAAATATTCCAGAATGAAATAAAATAGAATTATTTCATGATATGAACAGACATTCAAATTGTCGATTGAAATATCTTTTTTAACTGCTCAGGAAAGATTTTCTAAATTGAGCTTGGATTGTAGAAGTTAGGTCTCCTGTGCAGTTTATGAGAGTAAAAATGATGCCACACTACACTGCCTTCAGTATTCACCTGATGAAACATGAGACATTAAGTGAATGAAGTCGTAAATGCAACCATAAAAGCTCATCATTTTACTTAGTGATACCATTATGCCAAGTTCTAAGTCAAATTTTGTATCAAAAAATGAAAATAGCTGAGATTTCACTGATAAAGATTTCCATAGTGTTTCAGACTTATAATTTGAGTGCATCATTAAGAAGTATAGATAGCAAATGTTTTACAAAAGAAAAGAGTTTGGGAAATGCTACCAGATCTGTTGCAAGCTAATGGAATTTTTAAATACCACCTAATGCAAAGCACACTCTATAGCTAGTCATAAGATTAAAAGCTTTTCAAGTTGCTATCTTGGGAAATTTCTTTCAAGGAAATTGCTACAAAGCCTTGTTTTAGTACGTTCCCCTACTGTGCTTCCCACTGTGTTTTTTTTAATAAGGAAAGCTATCCATCCATAGAGGTGTATCCTGTTCTCCATGCTTCACTGTTTAGCAGCAGGCAGATACAGTAGACACTCGGCTGTTTGACTCTTTAATTTTCACTCCATAATTTTGATGCCTGCTTTTGCTGACTGATGCATGTAACCTTGTCGTTGTTTAACTATGAGTGGGTGCAGATTTCCTCCATCCCATAACGTTCTCTATTTGCAATCACCATCAGCCAAAGCAATGCCAAATTTGAAGTTTCTTCTGTGTAAATAAGGGAGTAGATGGATAGTGTAATCACAGTGAAAAGAGGTAAACAATCTGGTTCAAATAGTTGAAAAACAGAAGTCAACTGCATGGCACAAAATATTTTATTTCATTATATCAAAGGTAGACATCATAATCTACATTTGAAATGTAGATCGTCATCAAGTAGAAGATATAGATTGTCAAAACTTGTTCTCATGACATAAAAATTCAGACTGTAAGATTGAAATTATTGAAAAAAAATATTGGTTCTAGCACATAGATAATCCCTGAATTATAGAGATAAAAATGCCACTTTTTTATTTTGTGAAAAAGAAATAAAAAGACACATTATATATTTTACTCACAATAGGAAAAAATAAATTCATACAAAAAATTGAAGAATATTGAGGACTATACTTGCTAAGCAACATCTATGGCTTGGATACTTACCAATTCATTTATGCTCTACTTGAAAACACTTTATTTTATAACTCATTATGTTTTATTTTTTGCTCCTAGGGATGGAACCTACAACTTCACACATGCTAGGAAAGGGCTCTACCACTATTCCCTTAGCCCTATACATGTTAGATTCTTCACAAACTCTGAAATTACCTGCCTTCTACAAATTTATGTGTTATTTCTAAAACCATCATAGGGACATAAGTTTTAAGGCAAGCATTCTTGCAACCAAATTTTTCCCACTACAAATCTTAGGTAAAGAAAAAAAATGTGTACTTGTTTTATATTTTACAGAACTGAGAGTATAACAATTATGGGAATCACGATATGAAAACTATTAAGATTCACTAGAAATATTAAAAAATACATTGTTTCTCTCCATAACCTACAGAATATTGCTACTTTCCTGTAAAGCATATGCACAGGAGAATATACTTTGGCCACTAAGTCAATAAAGAAGAAAACCTTATTTTAAGAAGCATTGTTTTATGATTTATGTTTCTGTTTTTTATGGTTAGCAGTGGCAGATATTTTAAAAGCTCATTTTAATGATTTCTATGTTTAACAATAGCCAATGGATTATAATAGTTGAATGTCTCAAATGTAAACTAAATTGCAATTTTTATTATAGTGATTGAATTTCAAATGCAGTGAGATGAAAATTGGTAGATAAAATTGAGCCTGTATAAAGCCTGTATAAAACTGGTGGTATAGTGTCATAGTGTTGGTTTCTGCTGCATCCATGACAACAGAATGGGAGGTTGCTTTTAATACTATTATCTAACATACCCACAGCTAAATGCTAATGTAGCTATACAGAGCAAAATCAAGTTTCAGATATGAAGCTATTGGACTTATATACAGCATACAGGGTGTTGCAAATTCATAAAAGAATAGGAAGACATATTAGAACTCTCAAAAGATCATTACCTTAAAATGTACATAGAAAATCTGGCTAATGGTCAAATGTGCAAGCAAAATATATATAGATACAAAAACCATTTTCAGTGAAATGAAATATGAAGCTGCAAATTTTCTGTGAGAACATAATAGTCAAAGAGATAACTCACTATTGAACATTAATCATTTCTTTCAAATAAACATCATCTCCATATTTTTGGACCTACCTTTGATAATGAGGAAACAGAAAACTAAAAACAAAATGCAACTATGAAACTCGTATTTATTTGATAAAATAAAACCTAGATGGTTCTTTGATACAGTATGAGAAATGCAACACCCAAGTTTCAGATCACTCTATTTTTTACTTTAAATATGAGAATTTATTGCTAAATTATGAATAGGTAATAAGAGAATACAGAGAGAGAGAAAGAAAAAGAAGATACTCAGATCAATGAATGAATGGGATTATGAATTCCTTATGGAAGGCAATCTCAAGTGGAATCCAAAGTAGAATCTGTGGTTACCTCAAGATGGAAACTCTAGCTGCATTACCATTTTGCTTTTTGCCTTCTCACAAACCAAAGAGAAACTTAATGAAATTCTGATCCCAATGTACTGACTTCTTTACATTTTATTATTTAGTTTTTGCACAAAGAAACAGCCTTGTGTCTGTACATAGATAGTGTGAAATAGAGAATAGAGCTAAATTAATCCATTATAACGTAAAAAATAAATATGGAAATAAGTCAGCTTAATGAAATAATTCCCACAATGAAACTAGAAAATCAAACACAGAAATATAGGTAGAGAAATAAACAGATACCCAGACACACACACAAACACACAAACATACACATACACATGTGCACACGCACACACACAGAAAGATATGCAACATCATGTATTAGTCCAGAGCATCAAATGTTTGGTTCTTAGATGCCTCTCTAATGCATATCACTTGGCAGGGATTAAATTATATCTTATTCTCTTTTTCTTTACTCTCAGTATTCTATTGTCCTTAGTATAAATTAAAGCTGAATTGGTATACAGATTTTAACATCATGAAATATTAAATATTGTTGTTGAGTTAGATATTTAATTATTCTGAAATTACCCCTCCCTTCTTTAAATATTGTTCTAGAACAAAATCTTCATATATGGTGCAGACAATTATAAGAGCAATTAAGGAAAACAAGATATTTAGCCAAAACTGAGGAATTTGACCTGATCAAACCATTAGCACTGATTAAGTATAATAGCCATCTTTCATCTTTGCAACTGTGTCAACTTACTAAGACTGTCCTACAAATTTAGCCCATACCTATATCAGCCATTCATTTGGTCTCATCCATTTAACAAATGTTACTGAGAAATTTATTATGCATGTCAAGTAAAAAGAAAAAGTGACAAGATTTTCTACACAGGGTAATGCAATAAAATAAAATGGAATCTAGTTTCAAACTTCTTGAACTTAAAATCCAGCTACTGACTCTTAAGTGCTTTGTGACTTTGCACTGAACACTTGGTCTCTCTGTGCTTGTTTTTATAGAAAATAAAGATTATAAGTATGTTATCACTATATAATATGTCACAAAGTGTAAGTTAATTATTTTAAATTGCCTTGGCTTAAGAATTACAAAATATGGTTTCTCAGAAAATTGGGAATCAATCTACCTCGAGATCCAATAATACCATTCTTGGGCATATACCTAAAGGATACTCAATTATACTACAAGTAGATATGCACAACTATGTTAATAGCAGCATTGTTAGTAATAGCCAGAACTTGGAAGCAACCTAGTTGTCCCTCAACTGAAGAATGGATAAATAACATGTGGTACATTTACACAGCTGCACCTGTTTGTTTCTACTCTCTCTTTCATTCACTTTTCAACATTCTCCAACATTGTTTCCATCAACCTTAATGCAATGGAAATGATATTGAAAAAGTTAGTAAGAACTTTCCACTAAAGCCAGTGACTTTGTAACTGCTATCAAGGAACTTAATATTTTTGTGGAATTAGAACATGGTGGGCAATTCCACTCTTCTCTTTTTATACTCCATTCATCTGATTTCCTCTAACCCTTCAAACTGTATCTTTCTCAGCTGTTTATTTGAATTGGCACATAAAATTGTGTATATTTACAAAGTGCTATGAAATATTTTGAAGTAATTGGAAATTCCCTAAAACAATCCCAAAGTTTCAGGGAAAATGCCAGAAAGCAACTAATCCCCACCCTACACCCTGAAGGTTTCCCCCAAAAGCATCAGACCTATCCTGACTCTACAGGTATAAAAAACAGCTTATCTAGAAAAGTACTTGTTTCATTATTCTGCCCCTGGTTAGATCCTACCTTACCCCTTCTCTACCCTTAGCTACTAAAAAAATGCACTCAAATCTTATAATTTTCATTTTCTGTCCTCTCCCACATCTCAGAATCATAGGCCATCAAAATTCTGCTCTTTTGTGGAGGCTAATTTTATTTCCTTCCGCCCATTTAATTCTTACATTGTATAAAATCATAGTAAACATATACATATATATTGTGTAATGGTGAGAAGCACAAAACAAGGATTCATGAACTCATTTCTTTTTCTTAACAGTAGCATTAAACTTACTGAACAAACTGCTCTTTCTGGCTTTCCTCAGTGTCTGGCAATCACTCTGCTACTTTAACTTCTATAAGATGTTTTAAAAATGCTTAAAGATCCCCAGCGGGCCTGCAGAGCTAGTCTGGTGGCTGGTGCATGGCAGGCCCAGGCTGATGCAAGATCTCGAAACAGCTGGTGGCGGGCGCAGATCCAGCCATGCTGCGCTGAGGCGGGTGGGTGTGAGCAGGTGGCGGGTAGAAGGCACATAGACACATCGTACAGAAGAGAATTGGATATTTATTACTTAAAGAAGGGGGAAAGAAAGGAGAAAGAGAGAAAGGGAAGAGAGAAGAGGAGAGAGACAGAGAGGGGCCCCAAAAGAGAGACACACGCACGCGTGCCAAGAGAACAGACAGAGATCCAAGATGGCGGAGGAGGAGGGCAGGATCGCCAGGAGTGGGCGTGGCTTGCCTCTTAAAGAGACAAAAACCATAACAAGATGTAATTGATTTGTCCTAAGGCATTTAATTTTCTGTAAAGGTCTATTTCACTTTAGTGTCTACCAGGCAGACATGTTGGAAAAATTTTTTCATCATTTTATAGCTAAATATTATTCCATCATCCTCTCACCAGTTTGATCATTCATTAACTATAACTTTGCCTCATTATGTTAATTAATTCTTATATTTAATTTCAAAATAATTTTGTGGTTCTGATTGTACTATTAGCTAATATTCATAAAACAATATTCTGTTGCAGTTAATTGTTAAGCAAACTTATTTTTTATAGCTTGTGGAATAGATGTTGTTAATGATATCCTCAAATTATAAAAGGAAAGGGGTTGCTTCTTACATAGAGACCATATTCAATAATTAATAGTTTTATGCACTGTGATATAATTTTGTGGAGCCTGAAGAATTTACTGTGCATTTGCCATTGTCTCTTACATTTAATATTTAAAATATGAATCTTTAATTACAATTTACTGCTTATAGGGAATCCCAAAAACTTTAATATTTCAACATCTTTACATGAGTTATCTTACCAAGGCTTAGGTTAAGGGAAGGGACCTAAAAAAGGAGCAGATTATCTTGGATATGAAATAAAAATATCTAGTTAATTTAAGTAAAAGCATCAAAGTGTTTTAAGATTATTTTTTATGTTTCTAAGTGTGTGTGTATGTTTGTGTGTTTGTATTGTGGGGGCATGTACATCGAAGTGAAGATGAGGCCAGAAGTAGGCATCAAACTCACTGGCAGTGGAATAACAAGCAGTTGTGAGCTGCCCGCCATGAGTACTGGGGACTGAACTCAGGTCCTCTGCTAGAGCTGTGTGAGCCTTTAAAGCACTGAACCATCAAAGCGTTTTATCAGCAGTGAACAGATACAAATTCCCAAGTTGAAATGAAGACAAATGCTCCCGTGGATGTAACTGCACTTTTAGGAACAATAGAACTCAATAGTTGACATCACAATGGTCCTGGCAAATTGAGGGCATATGGTCACTATACCTATGTAACAAAAGCACAAATAAGATGGAATTGAGCAGATGTTTTAGCACTCTGCAGACACATGCTTAATTTGTAAAGTTTTTATGCATGTTTGAGGAAAACACAGTATAGCTCTGTTTTTAAATTGTTCTGTTTTGTCTGTTCAAAAGTGTTTAAAATATTCAGAACAACAAAAGGCCCCAGCCCCCTGTGAGAAGCCCTAGAGTTCTGAGAGGAAGCCAAATTGAAAAATGTAGATTTTGTTAAAGTGATCCCTTATGATGTTAATGACCCATGAAGAAAAGGAAATGCTCCCTGGTGTTAATGGATGGAAAAGTCCTAAAGTAGCTAGTTCTCCCAAATTTAATGAGAAAACATGCTATATTTTTTGAAGTGGAGTACAGAATACTGTGTCTCTAAATTCTCATACACTAAGCCTGCCAATTCGATTTACCATAAACTAAATTTTTAGATAACCAAGTGATTCTTATAACAGAGAAGTCCATCTAATAATTAACAGTGCTAACTCAAGTTGAAATAATCATAAAAATTTATCATGGTTTCTTTAATAAACAGCTCTAAAATTAAGCACACCTCATTTATTAAGGGTTCATTTATTAATAATCATTCCATTTCTTTTCATAACTTATAAATAACTCCATCATCTCTTGATCCAGAAATATATCATAAGCATTTCTTCTTAAATATGGGTATGCATTTAGTAAATTATATTATAATCCTTTCTGTATAAGTCTGTGTTTTAAGTACAATAGTAACCCATTGCTTAGGAGATGCTCGAGAAATTGCTGGTGAATTGATGAGTGGGTGCTATAACACAATACAGCTGTACTATAGCAAAATACTTCATAGCTTTCCATATTATGAATGAGGTGGAGAAGTCAAGTTATATATTTAAATGAGTGTGCATACTACTAAATAATTACATGTAAAGAATATGAGTTAATGAACCCATATCAACCTGGAAGGAATAATATGTTGAATTAATTGTGTGTATATAATTTAAACAAATACACTAGTGGATTACTCATTAACTTAATGGATGTTACATTCTTAAGAAATAAAGTAGGAAAAGACCCAACTGTATCTCTAACTCTAGATTGTATACTCACAGGAATCAAAATCATCATACAACAAGAATATCTGCATGTTTACTGGCATTTACCACAGCTGTTATGGAATCAACCTAGGTCCCATCAACAGACAAATGTGTGTCTGTGTGTGTGTGTGTGCTTCTTAAAGCAATAAACAGAATTAGAGTTATATCATTTTGCAATGAAATTCATATGAAGCAAAAAAATCAGACCCAGAAAGAAAAATATAACATATTTTCTCACATATGGAGAATAATATATATTAAGTATATTATATTAATAATTTATTATATAAAAATAAAACATTAAAATTAAAGTTAGATAAGAGATTCTTCAGGAAGAGAATCAGTGGAAGTGAGGATGGAGAAAAGAAAAAGTACATTACATTCATGTATGAAAATCTCATAATAAATCCAATCATTTTGTACAATTAATATATGCTAATAGGATTTGCAAAAGTAAAAGTAAAAATTTTATAGTTACACCAAAATAATGAAGTTGAAACAAGGGAAAATAAAAGTAGGTTCTTCAGTAACAATCAAGGAAAAGTAAATTGTACAGTTATACACTAAATTTAATCATAATTTATTTAAAACAGAAAGTTTTAATATTTTGCACATATAAGAAACAGCAAGAAGACAGGCAAGTAAGTTATTCATGTAATACATAGGATGACATAACATAGTACTACATAACTCCATTTTGTAGTTACGCAAACATGAGTTCAAATTTGCTGTTTATTAGTATCTTACATATTTTCAATATCAAGGTATCAAGTTATTACCATAGAATACTATAAACACTTACTTATAGGGTAGTTATGTCCAAATTTTGTCTAGCTAATTCATATAAAGTGTTTAGTAGGTCCTTGTTAGGAATTTTTACTAACGCAAGCTCTCTGTCATTGCAAATATCCCAATCAAGCCAAATGACAATCAGCTGAATTAAAAGATATCCAGGTTTAATGGGATTTCTGCACCCTTGGGTGCGGTAAACCATGAACGAGACCACTGGGAGGGTGGGTGCACCAGTACTTTCCGGGAGCAGTTTAAATACACAGGGGGAGTGGTCAAGGTTTTGTCAGGCACAGGGGTGGGGCCTCTAAAGGAGGCCAGAGACCAGGGCTTACAGTCCTGACACATAGTAAAAGACACCTTATGAAAAGGAAGAGTAAATACATCTCTGTACAAAAGGTTTTTCTCTGCATTCTACAATATATAGAATAAACCTATGATGCCACAATTTGTGTTTCATTTTAAGGACAATGTTGACTTGTTAGATACTGTGTAATAAGAGCCTATGGGATAATAAATATCTGATATGATCATAAAGAAGGAGCCAAGAAAGATTGGAAGACAGAGATTTTTTTGTCAGCTCTAGCAATACTGGCATTTGAATTGGAAAACAATCCGTCCTATGTATCCCTCTGTAATACAGAAGTATAGCTACAAAGTACAGAATGGAAAGTATCAACTTAATATTTAAAAACTATTTCCATCAAGATTACTGATGCAGAAGACAAGTATGAGCTAGAGAAATGGCTTATCAGTTAAGAGCATTTGGGAAGGTGGGGAAGATCTGGGAGGAGCTGGGGATAGGGAAAGTATGATCAAAACGAATAGTATTAAGAAAAAGAAGAGCACTGACTGGGCTATCATGTTTGAATTCTGGCACCCTCATAACAAGCTAGGAATCGCACAAATGCTTGCAATTCCAGTTTCAAGAGACCTGATGCTCTCTTCTATCTACCCTTCACAGATATAAGCATTCAGACTCATGTATATCCACTCATACTCACAGACACATACATGTATACATACATAAACAAAATAAATATTGTTAAAAATCAAAACATATCCATCTTTCTTCTTTGAAAACAAATGAGATCATGCATATGGTGTCCAAGCTGGATCTAAGAGACTTCTTAATCAGTATACTGAAACTAAATAGATTAGATTCTTATAGTGGCATGATGAAGTATTTTCCAACTCTAATGTTATGTGTTTCTATGGAAAAGAGACTGCATTCATTCGATGTATGTGTAGTATAATTTTGATCTACAATTTTTAATTACTTTATTTATGAATGGTTGATGCAATAAACTGTCCAATAAGGCATCAAGGTGAGAGGTGGCTGAAGATAGAACAAAGAAGCTGAATACACAGGGAACAGAGCCATGGCAACTATAAATCCTTGTCACTTAGACACCATCCTTCTATTTCTTGAACTGTTACCTTTGTATATATAACAAACCAAAATTATAAAAGATTTTCAAAATTGCTTACTCCTTTCACACCACCATAGTAATTTGAAATTACCTGTGATTAAATAGTTTGTCTAGGCTATATCCTAAATTAGCACTAAATTCATTGATTTCTCCTTAACAATATGATAATGTGTAATCCCAAAACTCCAAACCACACATATTTACTAAAATTTTATTTGCATTATTGATGCACCATACACTTTAGTATATGGGGAACAATGCTTTCATATGCAAAATATGCCTGTAGTAGTTCAAGAAGCAAAAAATAAAAAGCACAACTGTTTTCAGCATTTCTAATATTACTCAAAAATGATACTATGGTAAGCGTAATCAAACCTATTACTGTACATTGAAAGAATAAATAATAAACCACTTCATACATGCCATTGAATATTTCACACATATTTTCCTTTCTAGCTCTGTGTCTCCTCAAGTTCTTTTAAAAGCATAAATTTAATTGTGATCATTCTATATCCTAGAAGCCCCAATTTCTCCTTTTTAATTTGAGAAAAAAATAAGAGTGTTTCTTGTCCTTTGCCTACCCTTAGTGGCAAGTTAATCAGCCACCAGTAGTCAAGATATATTTTCATCATCCATTTTAAAGACCTTCAGTTTATGGAATTAACACTTTGGACTTTTACCAAGGGGAAAACAATCTCCAAAAAATAAAAGAAGACAAGAAGTTGGAGAGAAGGCTTTATATTTGCTAAATGTCCCAAGGTGGTACAACATCTGAACTTCTGATGACCCCACTGAGGATAGACTGTTATATGTGAAGGCATCTACTAGCCACACATTTTTGCTCCACTCATATTTCTAATTGAGCACCGTGAAGAAATGCCATTATTGTTAGTGTTCTTTTTACAGATCTACATTTCAGATAATACTCATCCTTCCACTTGATCAGTTCTACAAAGAGAAATTTGAAGCAGGAAGCTGGTGAGCTCATTTTCCAGTTCAGAAATTCTTAAAAGAAATTTGTCCCTAGTTAGGTAGGTATTTTATTGTAAATTAATTTTAGATACTGTAAGAAATGACCTCAGATATGGTCTCATCTGTTTCTTTTGACAGCAGTGTTGCTATTTGAAGATATTGTTCAAATTTTACCAGTACAATGAGAAGAGTTTTCCAGCGGAATGTCCAATAGGATCTCCACACAAACAAATATTGTCATTAGCTCTCCAAGAAACCTGAAAATTCCTTCAACAGAGTAAAATTTTGGCTGTGCATATGCATTGAAACATTGCCTACTTGTCAAACTATATATTTTATTGTCTTAGGGTATTTTTCTCAAAATTTTATTAAATTTAAACAGATTTCTAAATGTCATTGTAGAACATATCAGACCTCCCAGAAACTGAAAAAATATTTAATGCATACTTATATTTTTATTTGCTAATGCAATTAAAATATAATTGTAAGAAAGACAAGATTATGGGAAAATCATATATGATGATAGTAGTATGGTCATACAATCTGTATCCCAATGTTACTAAATATAAGGTATTCTTTCCAAACAGATAAATTAACTAACATTACTTTTGCTCAATTATACAATGACAACCATTACTCTTGTCAGCCAAAAGTAAATACGTAATTTTACCACAATGGAAATCAGGTGAACACAACCAATGGAATGGAAAACCAATGGCTACTGTCAGAAATTTTACAGATGGAAGACTCCCTGGGTAAAGTATCTTCACAAACAAAACATAGCATAAAGAAGTGGAAAGCAATAATTTGTTTAACATTTTTTCATCTGAAAGTAATATTCACAAATACTGTACTAAATTTTCCTCACTACAATCTTGTGAGAAGGGGATTTTTGCCTTGCAGAGAAAGAAGTATTTACTATACTTTTAGTAGGCTGCAGAAAATCCTCCACGAACTGGGAGCTCTCAGTTCTAAAAAGGAATAAATACTTTGCACACTCTATAATTTTGATACAGGAGGAAAAGTTTGGTTTTAAGAATTTTTTTTTAAAAGATGAAGTTGAAGCTGGTTCAAGTCACAATCAACAATCAATGGATTACTGAAGTTCTCCTCTGCTTTTGTGGATAATTGCTTCATTTCGAGACTTGCTTTACACATAGTAAAATTTCCCCAAGTGAAAAGAATTTAAAAATTCTTTCTTGTTAATCCCTCCTTCACAATAACCCTATGAAACATATATTATTTGCTCTACTATGTAAGTGAAAGAACAAACGTAGAGATCCTGTGATTTCCTTCAGCCACATTTGCATTGAACTGGTGAAATAGTGAAGCATTATAAATTATGAAAACACCTATTAGAGCACATTAGATTAATGCTTATCAGATAAGACCTGCCTTACAGTTTTTAATGCCATTTTGAGTCACCCATAGCACCACAGAACTGACCTGCATTGTGAGTATTTAGCATAAAACAAGCAGAAACTTCTCTCAGATTTGTTCTTCATCTCTTTAGCTAAAATTCTCTTCTGTAAAAGCTATAGTTCTAACAGAAGGTACTCTAATTTAGAGATTTTAAGATTAAGAAAACTTTTCAAACAATTATTAAAGATAAGGAAGTTCATGTTCAACATTTTTTTAAAATAAGTTGACAAGTTGCGTAGCTGGGTGAACAAGTGCTCAGTTCTTTTGCCGTATGTATATCCATGTGTCTATGTCTGTTTACAAAATGCTACAGTTTTTGAAACAATCTTCCAGGTGATATATCTCACTACCTTCATTTTGTGCAACAGGATGAGAAAATTTAAAAAGAAGATACATTTTTGTAAGAAAATTTTATGGTTTTTGTAAGAAACTGCAGAATTACAGCAAAAACTATAATTTTTTTCTTTCCATAATTTTGCAGATTGATTCAACAGGGTGAAAATTTCATGGTTTGTTTCACAGTAAAGACTATTTTACCTAAATTCCCTGTAATCCATTCTGATTAAGTTTAAGAAGGTCTGCTATGGTGTCCTAAGATAAATTGCATTGTAGTTATCAGTATTAAGATTTCATTTAAAAATTAATAGAAGTGCTAGTAATCTAATACTTTGAGAGAATTTAAAAGTACTTCATTTTAACAAGTTCCTGTATTAGTAATTATCAACAAAGTTTAAGTTTAATCTTTTTTCTTCTTCTTTAGGAAAGTCTATTTGTAGAAACAGGAAAAAATTCTTTACCCTCAATCACAAAAATCTCTTAACATTAGTTACAATATACAATGCAATTGAAAATAATAATGCTATCTTATTCTTAAGCAATTGCATCAGGCATTAATAAAGTTATTAAAACTTGTCCTCATCTTCTCAAGCTAAATATCAAGCAAAAGTGACCATCAAGATGATCTTGAGCAAAAAATTCCATAGAAATTATAGTAATTTTAAAAACACATTTTATGTATATTTATTTGTGTAATTTCTCTTTGTATTCAGAAAAGGTATAAAAGACCATAAAACTGTGGTAAATTAATAAATAAGGCTCTAACCTGACTGCTTGCATAACAACCTGATTGACATCATTCCACTATGAAATACTGTACATTTTCAGCAATAAAACATTCTTATTTCCAGTAAACAATCTCACATTAAAGGAGATTTCTGCTCACAGAAAACAACCATGATTTCCAGACTATTTTATCCAACAATTTGTAGAGTTCCCCTCATTACTGTCCCCAACAAGTTATAGGTACATAAAATAGTATCTCAATATTCTACTAAAATGCATTGTCTTTCTAAGAGAAAACTATAGTTTGATATTGCTATGCTCCCTAGCTATTCCAATTTTTATTCTTTCCATTTAAGAATTCTAATTTGGAGTTAAATACAGACAGAAAGACATATCATAAGAAAAAAGAGAAGATAGTCATCAAATTTTATACAAAGTGTATTTACAGAGCCTAAGTTTCATTGACAGGATGCTCTGTGTGTGAGCGTATAGAATGATTAAAAATTTACCAAAAGCCATGAATGCCATTTCACTGTCACTTCCTTTGATTAACCTTCACCTGACCTCACTCCCTAAGGCAATTTCAGATTCCTTTGTTTCTACACTCCCATCTTCAGTCAAGCAGGCAAATTTATTAAAATCAGTCATTAAAACTATTTCCTCAGAAGCATTTTTTTATTTTTCACAGATGTTTGTTATAAAAATAAAATTATTTATCATTATATATAGTAACTACTTGTGACTATTCAATTGGGAGTACTCAGTTCACTTAGGAGAAAGCTGTACTAGGCAGTCATATAGTTACAGCCATTTTTACTGTATAATTAAAATGTAAACAGAGAAAAGGCACAGTAACCACACGAAGTGCTCTATTGCAGTTGAGATGGACAAAAACACATAAGTCAATTCTACAATATATAATGGAAAATGGTATACTTTTAAAAATATACATGTTTTCCTAGAATAATTTCTGTCGAGACTGATGGTCTTAAATCCACTGTTTTCTATTAAAATGTATGCCCCAAATAATAACCCTTCAGGTAATTTTGTAAGGCTAATTATTAAAGTCAAATATTTGGGGGTTTATTGTGAATGCAGTCTTATTCTTAAAATAGCATCTCACCAGCTGCTTGCCAATATTTCACATGGAAAGGCTATAAGTAAGACTATAAGGAGAAAATAAAACAGGCTTCAACACAAAAACAAACAAAAAAGACCTTTGAAAATAATTAAAAAGACAATAAATCACATTTGGGTATTCATTTCATATGCTTTTTATCCTCATTCTTTCATCCCACAAAAACTGCATGACCAAAAATTAAATTCTACTTGCTAATTGCAAGAGAAATTAGATCTTTACAGTAGACAAAACAAGTTCTCACCACTCTAACCAACAGTCACTCACCATCATAATGAATAATGGAGAACCAGACAATATGTTCTTTTTGATAAAATGCAGCAAGAAGCATTAAGCAGCACCTAGGAAATATACTTGCCAAAAATCTTATGCAGCCTTCTGACCTAACTTTCAGTTTAGAGGAAATACAGGGACGTGAAGAATGAATTAAATACCACAAGAAAGGAAGTAATTAAGTCCAGAAGATCAAACATTCTGTAGAAGCACACAGTGCTCATCTTTTTAACAACTCTAGTTTGTAAAGTTAAGAAGGGAAAAAAATCCTTGAAGTTTGTTAGGTTCGTTGAAAAGAAAAAGGAACAACAAAAAAAAACTGGATGATTTTTTAGAGGATCTTGATTTGAATAGGTTATTACAAACATTTGGTACAATAAGATGTCCAAATTGAAATAGAAAATAAGCTACAAAAATTGTCCACTACAAAGTATTATAGTTATATAAATAAATAGAAAATCAATGTCCTCTTTAAAAAATCACCTAGCAGTAAACTCCAGTTAAAATTTCATAATGTCTAATATTATTTTTTAAAATTTAATTAGTTCAGAAATAAACAGATGAAACAAATATACAAACATATATGATCTAAGTACAAACATATATGTTTGCATGTGTCTCTGTGTGAAAGTAGGTATGTGTTTTTAAAAAAATAATCCTTTCACTTCTCTGTATGTTTGAAAAGTTTTAAAATAAGAATTTTTAAAGTACGTATCCAGAAACCTAAAAGAGATAACTACAGTAAAGTTCTAAAATACCACCACTTTCCTGTTTTCTCTTACCCTCACTTGAATCTTATTTGGCTTTCTGTCCCCCTCCACCTCAAATTCATTATCCAGAGTACAAATTCTCCTACCTGCCTTCCTGTCTTTGAGTGCTTCCAACTATTTTTTAGGGGATGGGCAAAGGCCTTGAAACAGCTATATTTTGAGATTGATTAGGCCTTAGATTTGAAGCACCATCTGCCTCTTATAAAGAATTTTTAAAATATAATATATAAAATAAATTTAATTATACATTAAATGTAATTTTAGTGTGAAAAGTTTGAAGAATTTTAATAATATAAATTTAAGGTAAACATGTTTTGATTTAAATGTCATTATATTTACATATAGTTTCTTAAGAATTAATTTGAGTTTGCTACTGGGTATGTTTATTACGCTAGTTAGAGATAAAAATGTGTATAAATTTTGAAATTACCATTATCCTCCCATATTTTAAAGGTCAGTTTCTCTGGGTTATAAGCATGTTTATAGATATTTGAAAAACCTGGAGTTTATAATCTGATCACTATAATGTGAAACCATCAAAAAATAATCGTGTATCTTCCTGTCCCTATGCAACCAAGCCATTTTTACATAGTTTGCACAAATAGCCATCTATTATTAGTGTACATTGTACATAAACAAAAACTGTATAAATAAGCCATAGATTCATAGAATCAAAATTTATTAGAGCTTTTATTTTTTTTGGTCCATAAGCCAAAGTCTTTGCCTGGGCTAAAGAGGTGTGAGGATCTCAGGCTTTTAGCAAAATAGAACATAAATACATATGAGGCTGGTGAGTACTCCACAACTATTGATTTCTGGAATCCATAGTTTTCCTTGGAGCTCCAGAATCCATAGTTTTCCTTGGAGCATTGATAATTTCCAGCATTCTGTCTCCCTATGGACAGCCACTGTTTCTAGCTTTCTTCCTTCCAAAGATAGGGTAACTGAGGCTAGCTAGGAGAAAGGAAACTTTCCCAACATTATACATCATTAGTGGATAGGCTTTAAGTCTCTCTTAATTTCTCTTCCTCTCTCCTATCCCTGAAATTGGTCCTAATTCCACTACAGTGTTTTTCTGTCCATGAATTTAAGCCATGTCATCTTGAGAGAGCTACCTGATTCAAACAGTCCCAATACTTTCAATGCCTTATAGCACTTTAAAACAAATAGCCTTTTTGCTATTTTTTGCTTTGCTTTTGCTATGCTGTGTTGTATTTTTATGGTCTTCAGTATCAAAAAGCTTTTTCTTGTCTTTATTCTGCAAAATATCTTCATATTTGGAATTGCATTTTATTTTAGAATTCCTGTGAGGAAAGTTATAGTCACCAAGAGAAAGGAAGTAATATAATGGTTTAGCAGTGGAAGCTGAAAGTCTGAATTTCTTTTTCTGTCATCCACAAAAACACAAGACATACTCACTGAACTGGGTAATTATCTTCAGGAAGGGTTTTAACCAGTTTGTGACTCAGTTTCTTTCTATGGAAAGCAATTATCCCAGTTTTGGAATCACAGATGAAACTGTGACCCACAATTGTAATTTTTGAGAGCAAGAGTGTTCAGACAAAAGGTTATAAAGCAACAGAATTTACTGCTGCAGTCTAAGGAAATGTTTTCTCTTGAAAAACAACACTTCTTCTACTTAATATGTTATTTGACCCCATAAACTGAAATTGTTCTTGGGATTTTTCCTTTCGTTTCTGCTTTCATCCCCATCTATCAATCATGTAAGGGAAAAGTGGACAACTCTACTAAAATTTACATAGGCTCTATAAACAAACCTACAAACTAAGCTGTTCTTTTTTTCCTTTATTCTCTGTAATAAAAAAGTTCTTCTATTAAGAACTACAATAATGAAATATGGCAGTAGATCTTAAAGTGTGCCCTTCCTCACACTGCAGTTATGTAAAAGGTTTTCTAGTACAACAGTTATTAATCCTTCTTCACTTTGACAATTGATTTGAATTCAGCGTCTGTTGTAGACTCTTTATAATACAAGATCACAAAAGTTCAAAACTAATTTAGTACTCTTTGTTCCACCAGGCAAAAAGTGCACCTTATCAAAACTGGTACTGTCAGATCGATATTGTGCTGAAACAAAAATGCAGATTAGCTGCTAAAGGCTTCTCTTTTTAGCTGCATTCATGAATTACTTTTCAAAACCCAAGCACTGTGGTAAAGGGGAAACAACTTCAGAAGAGAATTTTTAAATGGAGAGGAGAGGCAAGTAGGAAAAAAAAAGGTTGCATAAAGGCTCCATTTCCAAAACTCGCTGGTGTAAATTTAAGAAATTTACATATTTAAATAAAACGTTGATTGTACTTGGTGTTTGCAGATATTGAACTTGAAACTGGAGACTGGTAGTGCAGAAGACATCCGCTCCCATTTGGGCAGGTTTCCCTTTCCAGTTCTGTAATAACCTGCACGTATGGAACACACATGCCAGCAAAATTGTGCATAGATGCCAAAATCAGAAGTATTTGAGCAGACTGGAATGGTTTGACTCACATTAGTGATGCAAATCTATTGAATTGAGACGCTAATAAATTCCTAGTTAAAGTACAAAGCATTCGTTGATTTTAAAAGGAAAAAAGATCCACTCGACTTAAGGAATGTTTACAACAAAGGATAAATACAGCTAGCTTTATTTTTGAATTAGGTTTATTTCAGAAATTCATCAGTCCTTCTACTTTACCCTGTCTGGTCCAGCTCCATTATCACCTCACCTCTAGGGAGAAGAGTGCACAACCCTACACCAGGTTAGATGAACTAGAAGGGAAAGGAGTGAAACAGTTTTCTATGTTGGTAGAACTACAAAAATACTGAAAAGAGATGCTGAAATAGACAGTGGGTTTATATGCTCCCCCAGGCACTGACACCTTCAACTTGTATGCATATTTACATTCCTGTATTCCACTGTTAGATGTGAAAGAAGTACCACAGCAAACTTTAAATCACCTGGCAGCTTTGCTATTTCAATAAAGTCGTGATTTTTCCTTTCCACAGGAAAGGAAATTGTGATTAATAAAAACAAATAATTATAATGAACATTGTATTGTGCATAATGCCTTCACAATGGAGGGCATTTGTCTTCGTTTATTTTTGTTCTTTAAGAAGAACAAGCAAGTTAATAGTAGAACTTGAGCATTTATCCACGGTTTACTTGTTTCAATTTCTTCTCTTCCCTCCCCACTCTGTTCCTACTTGACTCTATAAAAATGTTAGTGAGTTCATGTTGGTTGAAAAGTTCCAGATTCTCACTGCACATCTTATATATGTTTTTTCATTTACCATTATAGAAATTTACTTTACATTTTATGTTACAGTCAACAATGATTTATTAAGTTTATACAGATAGATTTAAAAAAGACTATTAGAAGAATATCAGCAATTATTTTGTAGAGTTAATTCATTTAGTATGGTGTAAAACTCAGTGTGATGAATTGAAGGCTTTCAAAGTTAAAACACATCAACTCGCAGTAAACTCTGTTTGCTCCTAGTACATGATTTCAATGCAAGGAAACAAAAGCATATCCCTAAAAGCAATTAAAACATCCTCATTTCTTAAGAGTTTCATTTTCAGTTTCTGTAAAATTTATTTTAATTTTTTGGTTATGAATTCTTTGGTTTTTATTATATATAACTATAATTGTTTAATAATCTTCACATTTCTAGGTGACATACTAAAGGGACATCTCTGCTACATCCATTTGGACAAGCAATTTGCTCTGCATGGTACTCTAATTAACTGAAAGTTTCAAATAATCAGGGAGGGAATTATAAATTTTTTTGGATGTAGTTTAAAGCTACTCACTAAGTAAATTTCTATTATATATGGAAATATACATAATAAAAAATACATTTTATGGGATATATTTTAATTATGTATGATGAAAACTGGAGGACAGAAATGGAAAAATGTTAGCAATTTTCAAAATGAGTAACACATACATGGCATCCCATTCCTATAATTCTCCATGTACTTTTGTATATTTGATCATGAAAACAGAACTCTCAATATATGCTAGTTTGAGTTGTGCTAAAGCGAATTATTAAATATTATATTCTTTGATTTGTCTGAGAAAAAAAATAGTTTGCAATTATCTAGCACTTTATCAATATTATTTTATTTAACTTTCATAAAAATCAATGTGTGGAAGTACTAGACAAGGAATTGACTACTAAGAACAGATGTCATTCAAGTCTGGCTTATGACAAAAACCATTGGCATCTATATACTGCCATTTAATACCTCTTAGCACTTAAATCTAGAAATATTGCTGTGTATGGAAGGGTGCAATTTCATTGAACTCAATAAATTGGGCATTTGGGTTCATAAGTCAGGTATGTTCTAAAATGTGGAATTAATTATTTCCAATAATTTTATCCATCAGTTGCTATTGTCTACAAGACAATGAATAAGGGTCAATTTCAAAGCATAGGATTGTGAGTTAAAGTGACAGACAATATCTAATTCATACATATCATTAAAATTTTAATTATTTTACTGAAAGATTTTTTCATTATTATTTGCTAAATTCTAGTGATCCTCTTAAATTCTAGTTATTTGATGGATAATTGAAGTTTTAATACACATTAACTTGGATATGTAAAATATTTTTCATTGGAATATTATAGAAATGTATAACAGCATTTCAATATTGAGTTTCAAATATTAAGTAATGTATGTTTTAGTTTCTGTAATAATCAAACACAATTTTATAAATTTCAAATAAATGAATTATACTTTAACATCATAACATGAATACATCTGCAGAAATTAAAGAGTTTTATGGTTTTATACATGGTTTCATTGTTTTTTGTCATCATGGAAAAACTAAAAGCTGTTTTGAGAGCCCAAATGTAATTAGTTGCATAATCCTTGTTCAACAAATATATTAACTTGATGTATTTATATATTTTCTATAACTCACTCAGTTATATTTATTAAAATATTCTTTGTCTGAACAATTTTGGAGATATGCACATATTGCTGTGAAAGAAATACATATTCTTGCAGGGACATTTGCAAATACATTTTCCTTTTTCTTAATAATAGCACAGACCTTTCCAAACAAAAATTCCTGACAGTGTAAAGCAAATCAGTGAAGAAAACCGAAAGCAATAAATAAAATCTTAAATTGTCAGGAGCTATTTTATTGCTATAAATGTTTACGTAGGTTTCTTGTAAGAGGAAAAAAGGATGGGGGACCAGTCCAAACAATTTATTGAATTCAATGAATGTATCAATTTAATAGGGGAGAATAGGTGACTAATAAGATAAAACACCTTATTTCACATATAATTTGCTTGCAAGTATTATTTACTCCTTCAGTCTATAGTAAAACATAATGAAGAAAATATATACAGGCTTTTCTCTCAAAACTTTATCAAAGATCTTGTTTCAAACATAACTGACTAGGATATTCCAGTGCTTTCTAATGACTTTAGAGATTCTATTAAGTCCCAAACCAGGATTCATTCTGAAAATGTATGGCTGATAGAATTCCCGCTTATAACTATACTTCCTATTTAACCAAATAATATTTCTATTTTTACTTAATTTCTAAGAACTTTGAAAATAAAAATGAATAGGTTGGTAAACAAAGAAGGGCCCACATTTTACTCAGCAATTTATTTCCAGTGATTGCTAAGATTTTACTTCTCATACAGAAGTTATGACCTCATTATCTTTATGTCTCTCATCTTCACCTTGGTTGATGACTTAATTATAATCCATTCCATTCAGGAAGTTTATCTCCAACTTTTTTCACTTTTAAATATCAAATGCTGTGCTAACTCTCTAATGAACTATAACAGCTTGACATATGCTGATGTCATACCTGGAATTCCTTTTTATCTGAACACCCTCCATGCAAATTTGAAACTTTAGGACTCCAGTTTGTTGTATTGCTCTATGAAGTCCTTCCTCATTTACACTAACTCCCAAGTTTAGTTTATGACTCTTCAGATGTGGTTTTCAAATAGTGGCGTGAAGACCCTTCCTATTCCAAACATTCTTTTAAAGAAGCTGTGACTTCAAAGTTATTCTTCTGAGAATACTAAGGAAGAAGTTGGTTGCTTTACTATCTGGACATAATGTAAAAAATAATGATGATTAAAATGCCCATATCTTAGCAAAAATTAACACAGTAACAATCATATCCTGTCACCTATTTGTAGGTATATGTATGTAAGGTGCAGTTAGTATCTTAGTGAAAAATTAAAAACTGCCAATTTTGTCAGTTGAAATCTTAGAACATACAACTGTGTAACATATTTGATGAGATGAAAAGTACTTTAAATGGAATAGTGAAATATGAAGTTGTCTTCAGGCAAAGAATTTGTGTGATTGCTTTGAGTACAGGCTGCTAGTCATTTAAAAAAATAAGAGCGTTTAGCTGGTTGTGGTGGCACACACCTTTCACCCTAGCACTAAGAAAGCAGAAACATGAAGATCACAGTGAATTGCAGGCAGGCATGTCTACACAATGACACAGGGTTTCAAAGGAAGTAAAAATAAGTATTTTTTACTTGAAAAATGAAAAAGTATTTTTATTAAGATATTTGGAAAATATTTTTCTCAGAAAAACAAAACAATATTATTGCTTCAATGGGGCAAAAAGTGATAGATAGCATTTGATGCTAGTAATAAATATGTTGCTTTTTAAAGAATGTGCTATTCTTTTTAAAACATCTGTGTTTAGTAGTCTACCAGTACTGAATATTCATCTTACATGACCTATGTGGTGATATGAAGACTTTTGATTGTTGAATTTTATAGTATGGAACATGCTATTTAGATATATGTAAAAGTTTGTGAACATTTTCTAAGTTTCAAATTCATTAACACGATTTCACATTCTACATAACAGCTACCTTTTCTTTTGTAAGTACCACTTTCCAAGTATGAATATATTCCTAAAATGAAATGTACTTGTCTGCCTTTAAAAATATTGAAGCCATTCTTTTCTTAATGTTGTATTTGTATGAGAATGCATTTTTTATATATTTCAAGAAAATCAACAGTGAACAAGATAGTAAGTGGAAACAAATATACAAATCCACTTTCATAAGAGATACAATAAACCCTTTGCTGAAATGTTTTTTTAATGTTGAATTGGGTGATGTCACAGTGCTCCAAAAACCTTTTTAAAATTCACTACTTATATAATGAAAATTTAAAGAGAGATTTAAAAAGGTTTCCAACCAATTATAAAAGTAGTCTCAGAGAGAAATGAGGGGTGAAAGCCTTGAATTTTGTTTTGCATGTAGGATTGGGACTATGGGAAGATTTGGGCTTTGAAATTCCACACTGTCCATGCTTTATTATGAGCTTTCATAGATGATGGGGAAAGGGAAGAGGCTGGGTACTTTAATACCAATAATAGTCAAATATTAAAATAGAAACATACTATTGATTACAAGCTATTTGAACCAACAAAATGATTTTCAATCACATAAACCATAACAATCTCATTTTGTTCTGAAAAACGTAGGTTTTCTTTAAAAACTCATTATTTATGTTGCTATATAAATGTAATAGATGTATCAGTATTCAAGTAACAATTTTTAAAATAATGCTAATAAAATTCATTTTTAAAAATCCCTATATCAAAGTCTGAAAAGATGACAGAAAAATTAAAAGGTTAAACTACAGGTTAGCATTTATAATGAACATAAAATATAGGTTAGTATTTATGATGATCATAAAGCAAATAAACCTCAGGAAAACAATAACAAACCAAATTTAACAGACTATTAAAAAGCTGGCTCATGGTCAAATTGTATTTATCTAAAACATATATTAAGTTATTATTCATATACAAATTTAAAAATGTAATGAATTTAATTGATTTTATGAGAAAATATATGTTCATCCCAGATTCAGAGTAACTATTTGACACTTTTCAATACAATTTTATCAAAAATTCTCCTAGCAAATGGAATAAAGAAGGAACAAATACCATACCAATAAACCCATATTTGAAAAGTCTGCAATGAACATCCAAATTAATGAAGAAAGCTTGCAAACTTTTCCTTTAAGATACAGAGCTAGACAGAGATGCTCTGTTCTATTTATAACAGAATAGAGAAAATTCAAATCAAAGCCATTGAACCAGAGGAAGAAATAAACATATTCAGAGTAGAAAAACAAGTTAAATTTCCTTTGTTTATAAATTTCATGAACATATAAATAGGAAGTCCTAAGAATATTGCATCAAAAACTTCTAAAATAAACAAATTTCATAAAATTACAGATACAAAATCTAGATATAAAAATTAATATTTCTGTATACTATTAGTGAGAGGTTTATAAAATATATCAAGAAATCAATTCAGTTTATTGGAAACTTCAATAAAGTGCTAAAATGTTCAGTAAAATATTGGCAAACATGCCAAAGATTTCTACACTGAAAACTGTAATATACTCCTTAAAACAAAACAAACAAAAAACTGAAGACAACACATGTAAAACAGAAAATCATCCAATGTTCATGACTTAGAAAAGCTAATATTGTTAAAGAATTCTAATTTTTTACATCATTCAGTGAAATAACTATGAAAATATTTATATTTTCTTCCATAAAAATTCAATAAGTCCCAGAATTTCCCAGGAACCAAATGATCTCAAATAAACAGAGAAATCTGCACTTAGATCAAAAATCAGTGATATCACACCACCTAACTTCAAAATACTTTACAAAAATATTATCAGTGCATAAACACACGCACACACATATATTTAACACAAAATAGTGAACGGAGAAATAAATTCATTTACTATGATACATAATTTTCAACAGAAGTAACAAGAGCTCACAAGGTAGAAAAAAGGTCTTATTGATAAACCCTTGCAAAACTATGCAGAAGACAGAAAACAGATGTTTGTCTTTGACCATTTATATAACCAATGCAAAACAAAATTATCAGAACAAAATTTAGGATAAATACTTCAGAGTATAGAACTAGAGTTTATTTTATTTTTACAAATGTAAGGACAGACAACAAAGGCATAAATGGACAAAAAGATGTTACATTAAAGTATAATACTCTATAACAACAAAGAAAATAGCATAGAAGGATCAACAAACAGAACTGAGAAAACATTTGAAAGCTATACTGAGATGAAGTAAAATTAGTATACAAAATAAGAAACAATATCTCAATAACAAAACTAATAATCTGATCTTTTTTCCTTGTATTGAGAATATACCTTTTTCAGCACATGATAAATCCTGATTACAGTTTCCCCTTCCTCTATTTCTTCTAACTCTTGCCAACCTCCCCTCCCATCTAAATCTAGTCCCTTTCTGTCTCTCATTAAACCTATGCTTTTAAGGGACAGAAAACACTACAATGAAATTCTCAAATGAAAATTTAAAAAGGGCATTTAGTATATGAAACTGTACCAAAGAACACTAGCTTTGAGGACACAATTTTAAATCATGAGGACACTCTGTCTTACACTTAGGAGGAGTATTTTTTCTTCCAAAATAAGTTTGGATTAAAAGGTGGAAGATGACTCTCTAACACTCTTGGTGGTAGTATAAATGAGTGCTACAATTAGCGATTACTACATACATAATTCTTTAAGAAAATAAAAATAATACTGCCATATGATCCTAAAATCCCACTACTGAATGTACATTGCAAAGGAGATGAATTCAATATGCTAAAGAAATGCTTGTATAAAAGTTCTGCTATAAAAAAGAACAAGCTTATGACTTCTGTTGTACAATATGGTAACTATAGCTAAGAATGATACATTGTAATCTAGAAAAATATTAGGTAGCAGAATTTTAAATATCCCTACCACAAAATGACAATAATGTGAGGTACTGTTTCACACTGATAAGTTTGGCTTGACCATTCCTTTCTCCTCTTATATCTATATCTATCTACATATTACATATATTTTTTAAATTTTCACATTATATATAAAATAAATCTGTTCTTCATATAAAAATCAAAATCACTATAAATAAACATTTTAAAATTCAGAAATGTAATTTTAATGTGGTAGATGTTAATAAACAGGAGTCATAAAACAAATATTCTGTGACTTACTCCACATGCTTGATGAACTGAGTTCCAGTTCATATCCATGTAATATGAAAGGGTAGACTTAATACAACAAAGCATTTCTCTAATCTCTACATGTGTAGGGTGGCATGTGTGTCACAGGAATATTCAAAACTTGTTAATAATGTAAAGAATATTTAAAAAATCATTTAAAAGTAATAATCATAAGACATTTTGTTTATGGTATAAATTGTAATCCAATTATGTTTTAATTCTTATTATAAAATTTAAAGGTTTCCTGTCAGCCTAGATGAGAATATTTTATTAAAATTATAGATGTGTATTTATATACAGAATTACAAGTTTTGTAGTTTTTATATATATGGTCAATAGTATAATTTATTGTGGTTTTTTCAGACATCACCATTACTAATTTGGACCCCTTCTTCTGCATTTACCTCCTTACTCACTTCCTAAAGAGTCCCACTTTTCCCATTTACCCTATTAGATCACTTGTATCCTTCTATTAACCTCTATCATTTACCATCTTGTTCTGTATTTGCCTTCCTCTCGTTATTATAAGTATTGTGTGTGTGAGGTTTGTTTGAGGACACACATGCTACAATTCACACAAGGGGATTAGAGAACAACTTTATGGAGTCAGTTCTTTCTTTTCACCTTTACATGACAGGGACTCAGGTCTTTACCATAGTGAGGCAAACGTCTTTACTCCTTAGCCATCTCACTGGCCTATTTATGTTTTTTCTTTACTTATCAATGATAAAGTGCAATACTCCTTTATAAATTTTAACTGTTCTATTTATTTTTCCAGGCAATTAGATTACATTTTTTCTAAGTCCTCCATGCCCTGCAACTATTGTAATTTTTATGGAAATTTTTATGCATTTATCATTCCAAGAAAATAAGAGGGATATATGGACTTAGAAATCTCTTTTATCACATCTTGTAAAAATAGTTCGTGATGATAATTTTAATTTAAAACATATAAAGTTATTAGTTCAAGATGGCATTTAATGATAAGTGAGTTTATCAGGTACAATCAATTCATAATAATCTTATTTTTCTATTTTCAAAAATTTTATATATTTTGTTCATATCCTATTCTTTCTCCAGTTCCTTCCAGATATTTTCCTGCCATTCTACCCACCCAAATCCATATTTTTAAATAGAAACCCAAACCTAAAAAAACACACAGAAAAAAATATTGTGGTAAACTAGTCCTAAGCGCATGGTGCCTGCCTGAATTGCTATGTTACTTTACTAAAGAAAACCGATTTTCTTCCTCCCAGTAGCTATCAGTTGCAAATAGCTTCTTGACTAGGGTTGGGACTCGATGTCTACTTCCCATTTTCCATGCTGGGATTTTTGTCTGGTTTGAAATTGTTGACATCTTATGCATGCTGTCTCAGTCTCTGTGAGTTCATTTGTACAACAGCCCTGTTGTTGTGTCCAGAGAACAATGTTTTCTAGGAGTAAGCTGCAACATCTGGCTTCTGAAATCTTCCTCCTTCCTCTTCCCCTAGTCTTGAGAGAAGTGTGCCAGATGGTGGTGGCACACACATTTAATCCCAGCACTTAGCAGGCAGAATCAGATAGCTCTCTGTGGATTCCTGGCCAGCCTGGTTCACAGAGTGAGTTCCAGGACAACCAAGACTATGTAGAAAACCATGCTTGAGAAATAAAGAAGAAAGAAAGATAAAAGGGATATGATAATGTCATCCCATTTAGGACTCCAAAGTCTCTCACTCTGCTCATGCTGTCCAGTTGTGGGTCTTGGTGGTAACTACCTTTTACTATAAAAAAGAGCTTATCTGATGAGAGTAAAAAAATCACCAATCTAAATGTATAGCACTGGTGAAGGACAATTATGTATTCTGTCAATTATGTTTTAAATAAATGCTGATTGGCCAGTA
>LOJH01008266.1:0-14978 GCA_001685095.1 Ellobius talpinus | reverse complement strand
GAGAGAGAGAGAGAGAGGAAGAGGAAGAGAAAGAGAAAGAGAAAGAAGAGAGAGAAGTGGGTGGGGTTTCTCTTTTTAACAGAACAGGGTGCTGCCAGCCCTGCATGCAGAATTCATGTGCAGTGGTGATGCACTCTGGTCATCAAGGGGTGGTGCCAAGTGTAACTGGATGTTAATGCAGTAGACCATCAAATGACTTTTAAACAGCCCAGCCTTGTATCAGGATCTTGTGTAGAGACAGTACAGTTTTCTGTTCAGGTACCTACCACAGGGCGTGGCTCAGCAGGAGCTTTAAAACATGCCTGTCTGGACATGCTCTGTGAGTTCTTAACGTCTCCTCAGTCAGTCTTCATGGGGAGAAATAGTCGTAGGCTTTCAATGTAATTAGATGATGCAGGCACAAATCTCACAAGTAATGCCTGAAATTACAATAGAATAGTATCTCATACTTGTGCACACACGCATATCTCACTTATACACATGTAAATGTGCACATGTATACAGTGACTCCCCTCCCCACATATATGTCTGCTCATCCTGCAGTTACACCTGTTCATAGACTCACACACACGTAAACTAATAAGCACATCATACAACACAGGTGCAATCTCATGTGTCTACTAGCACACATACACAAATCATATTGTTTCATGCCTACACAGAAGTGACCTTCCTGTGAGCCAGCCTGACACTCCTCCCTTGGCTCCTACAGTGTGGAGAAGTGGTTTGAGGTGGAGACAGCAGGCATTGGGCAGGTGTTCTGGCAGCCATTCTGATGCCCTTGCCCAACAGGGTCACAGCTGCTGGGAATCAGGCTTCCTGTTGGTCAGGGTGTTTCATGCACACATTTGAGGTTTCTGCAGGCAGAACACCCCACAGGGAATGCCTGCATTTCCTGCTGTCATGGCAGGTGCACTGACCTGCATCAGCCCTGACTCTGCCCTCCTGGGATTTCTAATTCTTCTCCCTAACTGCAGATTCCCAGTTCCTCATAGAGATGTGGGGTTTTGGCAGGGCTCTGTGAATTTTTTCTCAGACACTTGGATGAAGGAGAAAATACTGAAAATACAGGTTTTCAGGTAGGACTAGGTATATGTTTGGCTGGAGTGCATATTTCAAATATTTAATTCTGAAATGTGGTAGGACAGAATGGCTGTGGTTATTAAGAAAAGAATTATTAAAAACTTGTCTTTATCCAGGGAAGTTATGTTACATGTCTGTCATATTTCCACAAGTCCTTAAACATATGCTTATTACTCATTTCATCATATTATTTTTGCTTTGAAGTTGATCTGAGTAGAAAGTATCATTTTTAAAATACTATTTGTAAAACCCTTAGTATTTTAAAATACCAATTTTTTTTACCTCTTCTCTTTCCCTTTTTTAACAATAGGTTTGGGATTCCTTTATATGGAATTTTTATTGTCCTGTATGAAGTGAAAAAGTTTATTCTAATTTCATAAAATCACAGCAGTTCGTCCCCACATCACTGTGAACAAAGAGTTCACGTGTCACTGTTCCAATTTTAAATATATATCCGAAGCTGAAAAGCACGTGCTGACCAGTACTCAGCTGGATTAAGTGGGCTACAGTGGGAAAAAAGAAAGTTAAACTGAATGAAATTTATGCCCTGACAATGCTGAAGCAGGCATGGGCAGCCCCTATATGGCGGTTCTGTTGAACTTAGCCATATTGGGTTTCACGGTCTAAGTTGATGAGGAAGACTGACCAGGTCTCTTCCTCAAGAGGGCACCAGATCTCAGTACAGAGTGGTTGTGAGCCACCATGTGGTTGCTGGGAATTGAACTCAGGACCTTTGGAAGAGCAGGCAGTGCTCTTAACCACTGAGCCAAAATACTTACAAAGTTCTTGCCTGTGTAAGCTAAAGTGTTTGATCTTAAGTGTCAGGTGGAGCAGTGGCCCCGGCTGTGTAGCTGTGGAAGAGAGGGTGGAAGTGCAGGAGTCCAGGTGGATAGAGGAGCAAGCTGCAGTGTCCTACAGCTCTGCAGAGCAGCAGCAGTGGATGCAATGAACTAGGTTTCAATATAGCTGCTAGAGAGGATTCAGAATGAACACACCTCAAAGGAATGAAAACTGTGAGGTAATGGATGGCTCAATCACCTTGATCTAATCACCGAGCACCTCTTTGAAAAATCAACATACCTTGTAAAATGTATAATGTTTGTGTGTCAGAAGTCTTTAGTTGGTCATCAGAGAACAAAAGGTGTCTGTGGTTCATTGATTGATCTAGCGTGGTTGTGTTAATTAAAGCCAAGTCTGCTCACCATTCTTCTCCCTGCCTCTCCCTGTTGCACCTCAGGTTTGCTCACACAATTGCACTCCATATGCACTTAACCCTCATAAGTGTGTGTGGCTTTTGATGAAATGTGTTCTGGATTCAGCTCAGGATCCTGGCACTGGGAAATGTGTGACCATTCAGCTAACCAACCTCTGCTCTGGCCTCAGCCTCTGAGACCCTCACACATAGGCATCTGATGTGGGAGTCCTATCAATGTGAATACCATTGGTTAATAAAGAAACTGGCTTGGCCTGATAGGGTAAAACAGAGCTAGGTGGGGAAAACTAAACTGAATGCTGGGAGAAAGGAGGCAGAGACAGAGAGAAGCCATGTAGCCCACCAGAGACATATGCTGGACAGAACTTTACCTGGTAAGCCACAGCCATGTGGTGACACACATACACATAGAAATGGGTTAAATTAATATGTAAGAGCTAATAGGCCAATCAGTGATTTAATTAATACCATTTCTGTGTGGTTATTTCCGGAGTCTGGGCAGCCGGGAACCAACAAGCGGCCTTCCTACTACAGGCAACGGGTGTCTATCTTAGGATCAGCCACATGGAGTCCCCATCTCAGTCCTTCTGCTCAGGATCCAGACTCACGTTTTCATTGATCTTCAAGTGACACTGTGTGCAAGCTCATTGAATATGACACACATGAAAGGGAGCTTTGTATTTTCCCTCTCAAACTGCGGCTCCTCCGAGATCCCTTCCAAGGAGACACAGCAATACTGCTCTGTGGCTCCCACATGGTCACACAGTGTGCCAAGCTCCTCTCCAAAATCCCACATGCTTTTTATGGAACTCTGATGTCCTCTTTGTGTGCCAGCACATTGGCATACAGTGCATTGCCTTTCACATGGGTGGTGGTCAGTGAGTGTTTTGTTGGGAAAATAGATTCATGACAGAGCTTGGGCACTGGGACATGGTGTTCCATGGACAGTAACGTGCCCACTGATACTTATTCTCTGTGAAGTGGGACTGAAGCCTGGGTCACATTTGGAGCTCATTTAGAAGGTGCTGTGAAGTTATGGGTAGTTGTCTGACCACCAGAATTGTTGGACAAGATTCCTAAGTGTGACCATAGCCATGGCCTGCTTTGGAAGACAGTGATAAAATGTCATCATCTGAAGAAGGCCGACTTCTAGAAACTGAGATGTGTTAAAGTATGTAAGTCATGCACTCCCTGCCCTCTGTGCCTTGACACTGATAAGAAACCACCTACTTTAGGGAAGCACCCACATTATTCAAGGGCTGGCCTGGCCTGCAGATCATAGTCAGCTCAGCATTTTCATTCTATTCTGTCTGGAGAAGATCCACTCAACAAAGGTCTGCTGACATGGATACTTCCTAACAAAACGAATCTCTTATTGTTAGGGTGGCAGCCACCATGAGATTGGAGAAGGGGTGTAATCAAGCCTTGAGATGGGGTCTCTCTCAGCTTCTGTGGGTGTCATAGGATACCCCAGAGTCTAGAGGTTTGGACTCTACAACCTATGGTTAAGGGGCAGGCTTGCTGCTCTGCTCTCTCCCTTCACAGTTGCTCAGTCTGGTCATCCTTCAGAATATTTGGCAAGTTTTATTTGAGTTTGCCATCAACAGAGCTGCCAGGCTTCTTGAGAATTGAAGAGCTGCCAAAAGACATTGGACTCTGTTTTTCTCATGACACTCTGATTTGTGTGTGTTTGAAGATATAACAAAGGTGATAGCCTTGTCCCCAGGGATTTTGCACTATATTTCAGAGACAAAGCTAAAATTGATTTGTGTTTTTATTTGTTATGCACCAATCAGGGGCAGACTGGTAGAGAGCCAGGGAGGTGAATAGGGCCTGGTGACCTTCTTGACCTTTAAGAACATGGGTCCTGGAGACAGTCTTAGATTCCATGCTTATATGATTTAAGGCATATGCAGTCTGTCAATCAAGCACAGCCTTCCAGACAGCAGGGCTCTGCTTTCCCCATAGCTAAGAACCCTGCCCCCTTTTGTTCTGTGCTTTCAAGCCATGGTTTTCTTCCATCCTCTCCTCTGTTCTGTATGAATGTCCAGGCTCCTCTTTCCTTTTATTGTCTGGGGCTTTTATTCTTGTTTGTTACATCTTTCCTCACAGGTGGACAAATTTACATTCAGTGTGTCCTGGTTATCCCCAACCCAATGGCTAATGTGGCCAGCCATTCTTAGGATTTGTGTCCCATGGGATTGTGTCTCTTCCTGCCAAGAGCCACAGTCTCCATGGGCAGAGAGGGGCAGTGGGTCTGTGCTCTCAGTCCTACATACAGCGTGGGCTGTCCAGTTGTAGACACAGCCAGGGTTAGCGCTCCATAGATTTCTGTTGATCAAGAGACTATGACACAGGAAGAAATACATAAAGGTCTGACTCTCAGCAGGGGATACACTGTGCCACCCAGCTCTACAGAAAGGCTACCTTCCCTGGCTGGTTCCCAACTGTTGTCCTGAAAACTGCCCCCTCTTGCAGATCAGGAAAGGAGAGTAGAAAAACTCCATGCTCTCTGTAAACTAACACCCCCCTTGAGATGCCATAGACAAGAAAAGATCGAAACAGCACAGAAATGCCCTGCTCTCTGAGGGCCAGGGATATCAAAGATGCAGGCACCACAGCTGGGAGCAGCATTTCTCCTGTCTGTCTCTGCCCCCCACTGTTCTCATTCTGTTATTGTACTGTGTTCTGATGCAGACATGTCAGCACACCCTTGTTTAAAGTTTGCTTGAGTTATTGAAGAAGTCTGAAATCCGTGGGTCTGCCCAACAGCTGGTCTCCACCGAGGGCTGCTCTGTCAGGTAACCATCATAGGAAAAGTACTAGGGGAAATTGAGCAGACAGAAGGGTATGGAGGCAAACGTCACTGTCAGCTGGACTAGATTCAGAATCTGGACAACATCTCATGTGAACAAACTGGGCCACTTCACAGAGGGAATAGGGCATCTCGTCTGAGAAGGCAAGTGAGCAGCTAGACCAACATTAGACTCCCTCTCCATTGCTTCTCTGGCTGCAATAAAGATAATGTGTTCCCCGTTACCCTTCTCTGAGGATTGGACACAGGGAGAGTACTTATCTGACCCGGCATTGAAGGCCTGGAGTTGAGCACATAGGTCTGCAACCACAGGAGGTAAGAGGGACAAGACCTTCGCAGGGTTCTCCCCTGTGTGTATTTCATCTCTCTTCATGTGGATTCTCAGAGTGTTCCTTGTGTGGTGTCCTTGCCCGTGTAGTTTAAGACCCAGTGCTATCTGTCTGGACGCCAGGCTATATCCCAGCAACACCATTACAGCATCCTGCTGGAAGTCCTTGGTGCACTGTCAGCATGTTTGGGGAAAGAGTCCAGGCCAAGCAATCTCATTTAGAGAAAGGGATTTTTTTCCCCAGGCAATTATGATGTCAATAAAAATTGCTGACAAGTTTGACCTCATTTTTTAAAATTTCTTTTGACAATCTTAAATAAAACGATTGATGCATTTATTATATTGTTTGCCTCTCTAAGTTACATTTTATAAAACTTAGATGTCATTGTACAACCAAGGAAAATTATCATAGGCTAAGAATTAATCGCATAGCCAGGGTTCACAATCATAGGGGAAACACTAGGAAAAAGAGTAGGCAAAAGAGTATGGTGGCTACCATCACTGTCAACTGGACTGGATTCAGAATCTCTTGACAGAAGCGCCTCTGTGTGTGTCTATGAGGATTTATCCAGAAAGTTTTCTGTTTTTAATTAAAATGTATTTTGTGTCTGTGTTTGTGTGTGTGCACGTGCCCCATGCATGCATGTGGAGCTCAGGACAACTTGTAGGAGTCTGTTCTCTTCTTCTATCATATCAGACACTTTCATTCTGCCTTTCCTAGAGGGCTATAGCTGCTTCTGGGCCACGATCTTAGTCACGGTATAGCGTTTGGCTCTGCTCTTCGCCTACACAGCCTGTTCTATTATACTGAGGCTATCTCCTTCTGAAACATAACTCTTACTATTTGCCCATCTGCTCTGGAGCTTTCCTTCTTTATCCAGCGCTGGACACTGAGTATCTTACGCCTCCCAGGCAGTACTATACAACTGGGCCAAGTCCTCAGTCCCTGATGTAGAATTTTCAATAACTCCTGAAAACGTATAGCATCAAACATCTACTTCCTGATCTAATTTACCACTTCAGCCTTATCTCCTGTGCCACCATCTGAATGTGGATGCATGCACTAGTCAGTCACTAAGCTGGGAGATAGTGGGAGGAGAAGGCAGGAGACAAACGCGTGGGCGGGGATGGCTAGACCTCTGCAGTGCTGGAGGAGGCCAGCAAAAGCAGAAGTGTGTGGGCCAGGATGTTTGAGCTTGGAGTCAAGGGATGGAATCTGCTTCTTCCATCCTCCATGTTTGGGGTAAGATGTGAAGAGGAGGAAGAGACAGACAAAGCAGCATTTGGTCAAACTGATGAATGACCAGACTGACCGTGGAGTGCCATGTCTAAGTGATGTAGCAACCTCAAGGCTCTGTGAATTCAGGAAACACTGGGTGGGACTCTGTGTCTGTGTGTGTGCGTGTGCGTGCATGTCTGTATATATGTGTGTTTGTGTTTGCAAATGTATGTATCTGAGTTCACATGTGTGTTGGTGTGTGCATGTGTGAGTATCTTGTGAGTGAATGCATGTGTCTCTGTGTGTGCCTGTGTTAGTGCTGGTGTGTGCATGTGTGTGTAAGTTCCTTCAAACATCTTATCAAAATTAATTAACAAATGTCCAGGTTTTTGAATATTCAAGTCAAGCAAATCATTTTTCTCAGTTTTGAAGGTAGACTGGGTAGAAAAAACTGTATTAGTAATAAAAATGCTCCAGGGAAAGTAAGTAGATCATTTACACCCCAAACTAAAGAAATTCTAGAAATTATTAAATTCTTAAGTGAGAACAGACATTAGTCTTAATTTATAGGGAAAAGAGTTAGAATTGTAATTATGTAAATATCATGACGTTGAAATCCATACAAGCAAAATAGAGCAAAGTAGTCACAAGGCAAACCACACCTTCAGAGAGCAAGAAGTGCTCTCTCCATCTCTGGGTAGATTCTAAAAGTGGGCACTGCATTGGTTAGTAGCACAGGGTTATGCTGGTGTGATTGGTTAGTGGGCACTGTGCTGGTTAGCAAGCACAGGGTTATACTGGTTTGATTGGTTAGTGGGCACTGTGCTGGTTAGTAGCACTGGGTTATACTGGTGTGATTGGTTAGTGGGCACTGCGCTGGTTAGTAGCACAGGGTTATACTGGTGTGATTGGTTAGTGGGCACTGCGCTGGTTAGTAGCACAGGTTATGCTGATGTGATTGGTTAGTGGGCACTGCACTGGTTAGTAGCACAGGGTTAATGCTGGTGTGATTGGTGGAAAGATGCCCACATCATATAAAACAGAGCGATCATGTTGCTTCCTTTCTTCATCTCTGGACTTTGATGGATTCATGGCACCTCTTGTCTCAGAGCCCAAGAGCTCACTGATGGTGTGTGCTGTCTTCTCTGTGGTTGCTGTGGTCTCTTGGTTAAGGCTACACTTGCTTTCAGTTTTCTGTCATTCAGAAGCCCAAGCTCTGTGGTTGATGATAATGAACAGGCAGTTCCAAGTTCATTCATATGTGCAAATCGCTAGGAAAACAAATTATTTCCGGGAAGTTGTCCATTGTTGATTCAGAATAACATGTAAGTGATTAAAAAGGGAATTAGCAATAAACATTGTTTATCTCCAAAAAATGCCGTAGAGGACCCATGAGATAGAAATGATAAGACAATTCCCCTTTATGTGTTAAAGAAGAAAGTCATTCCTCATGCGTACACATTATTTAGAGCTCCCTGGATGGTCTACTAGTGAGAATACGTGAGAGAGACAGAAGAGGCAGGCACGAAGAGTTGACTTCTCGTGTCAAGGTGGTGGATTGGGGGTAGAGGATGGATTAGCAACAGGACATCTACTTTAACTGCGTGAAACTTCAGTGAGACAGTGTGGCGCAAACAGCTAAGGAGCAGAGCTTGTCTTCAAGGGCACCGTGAAGTACCACGCAGCACCCTCAGAATGGCTCTGGAATATTTCCTTCAGGGAAAACCCACTGTTTTGTTTTTATAAGGATTTTTTGTAAGCCTAAAACCATTCAGACACTGAAATGTATAGAGAAACTGAAACAAACAAATGTGTAAGCTAAGCCATGAATGCCAGGGCATGACAGATGGGCTCAGATTTTTGCCTGAAGGAGCAGAGTGCTCAGAGGTCTCTGTCCAGCGAATGAATCACTCGAGTCAGAGCAGGACAATAAATCCATCTTCCTTGCTGCACCGGGTTTCACACTGAGAGCACAGGCCCAGTGACTAGACTGTAGGGCCGACCTTACAGAAAGAAATGCCCCATAAGGGAAACAACCTTGGGAGAATTATCCGACATCATGGTGCAACTGCCTCTCATTCAGAAGAAAGCAATTCCATCATCTTTTGGGGTTATCAAAAGCAAGAGCCTTCGTGGTGACTTCAGATCCAAGTTTAATTTATTTAACGCAACCTCAGGTTTCAGCCGCGTGATCAAATATCTGGCAACACCAAGGAGCCCTTCACCAGTCTCTGGGGAGCTCGGAGGGCTAAGGAGGACACCACACACACCACTCACATGTAGTACCATGGTTGAGAAGGAATGGAGACAAAATGTCCTGGGAGTGAGAAGGAGTCAGATCTTGTCAATGATGACCTTAAATTCTCAAAGGAAAATTCCCTTATCTAGTTCTTCTGATGCAGATACCCCTGGCATTGTGAACTCGGGGAAGACAGTAAACAATGTCACTTAGTTCTTCTATTAGTTTGTTTTCTTGTTGCTGTGACCAATGACTGATGAGAAGCAACTTAAGGGTGGATGGGGTCGTTTGGGATTACAGTTCTAGGAGAATATGGTCCTCCGTGGTGAGGAAGGCATGCCAGCAAGATTGGGGGTCTGCTGGTTGCATTGTATCCATATTGGTCATCAGTCTACAGAAAATGTGACCGTGTTATACAGCCACACCCCTTCCCCTTAGTGACCCATTTCTTCCAGCAAGCCTCTACCTTCTTAAGGTTCCAGAAATTTCCAAAGCAGCGAGACAAGCTAGGACCAAGTGCTCAAACACAGAAGCATATGTGGAACACTTTACATCAAAACTGCATCAATCCTTAAAAGCTGCAGTTCTTCACATACACGCACACACACATGCACACATGCATGCACACATACATGCATGCATGTGCACACACATACACATGAGCATGCGTGCACACACACACCAAATTGTCACAGCTCTTGTAGTGTGGACCTAAAACATTACACTTGACCCTTATTGCTATTGTACACTCAATAGCAGTTCCTCCAAGGTTGGTGAAGCCAACTGGGAAATGACCCACCCCCCTCTTTTCACTCAAGGGGCACACCAAGGCTACAGACACTGAGTTTGCGGTTAAGCTTCAGGAATGCCTGTAATTAAATAATCCAAGCAAGCTCCCAGGCTCTTCTTTTACAGTAAGTTCTCATACATGATACATGCAATTCTTGACACGAGTCTGGAAGTTTCCACTTGACCCTAAATTATACCCTGGCAAGAGGACCTTCTGAGCAGCACAATCCCTCTGCTCATTTTGTGACCCAGGTAACAAGTAACCAGATTTTGCTTATGCTTCATGCCCATGCTTTCGATGAAATGTTTGGATTCTTTCTTGACATGTCATGCCCTTAAAAATGTTGTTTCCTGGGCATTTGGATGTAGTGTTACTTTGGAGTGGGAACTTGTAATTACTCTCAGACTCAGTTAATGATCGGCGGTCATCCTCACGCTCCCCAAGGCCGTGTCCTCAACATAACTGGTCATGTTTGCTTCATTGCTCCGCAGTGCCCACACGCTGCGTGCATTGGAAGCTGATGACAATCTACCCACAATTGAGGCTCAATTAACATTGCCTCGAGTCCCAGAGCACCCTCTCCCCAGCATGAGTGCTGGCTGCAGCTGGCCATTACATCCACGAAGATGCCTCAATGGAAATTAGGGATGAGTAATGTGGCCAAGAGTTTCAAATTCCACCGTTCCTGAAATGTGAGCTCCTCATCTCGTGGGAGCTGTGGCTTCAGAGCTCTAGCAAACATTCTCGCTTCCTCCCCCAGATGACGCCCAGCTCTCAAGCTCCCCGCAGCTGCCTTTCTTTTTACACCCCTATTTACTTCCAGCTGTTATGACTCTCGCTCAAATTTTCAAAATCCTGATCTCTCATTCCCACCATTGCTAATGTGCTATGAGACAGCAGACATATGGCTGGTGGCAGACTCCCCTGTCCTGTCTTAGCAGCAGGATTTGGGAAGGGACTGGTGACAGTTGTAATTGGCATTGTTTATTTTCCTTAGTTTGCACAGGATTTTCTGTGGCTACTGCCACCTTTTATGACCTTTATGCAGACCCATCTTTATGTCCATTTCAAAGCCGCATGGACTAAGAATATCTACATGGCAAAGGAAACGAGCAGGTAGAGAGAAGATAATGGTTAATGAAAGCACCTGGGATGTGACAAATTCGCTGCACTGGACAGGAAAGGCAAGGAGATAGTCCCCACACCAGCATGGGTGCTTCAACTGCAGGCCCTTTAAATAGACATGATCCAAATAGATTTGGGATTCAGGTGGGTTATTCAGGTCAGCCTTTGTGTCGTTTTCCTGAGACATTTTTGTTGTGATGGATGTTAGAACATTGTTCTGTCAAATAAATGCAAGTCACCCATTTATTCATTTGTTCCGTTCATTCATTCATAGAGTGTGCACCTGCTCTGTCCCAGGCATTGGTCCAGGTTCTAGGGATATGGCATCCAATGAAAACAACCACAGGCTCCACAGCTTCTCTACAAGAAGAAGAGTAATCTAGGAAACAAATAAATGTAAAACCCAACCAAAGGAAACTGGGTAGCAACATGGCTGAGGGCTGCCTGTCATGGCCAGAGCTTGGGAGTCCTCTCTGAGGGCTGTGTGTGGGGACTGAGAGCTGAGTGACAAGGAAAAGCCAATAGTGCGAGCACAGATCTAAAACAGCGCCCGTGCAGAAGGCTGGTCTCAAGTGCTTAGTCGTATATTCTACTCCAAATCCTGAAATGCATCCAGAAAAACAAGGGGAGAGCTGTATTGTTGGCAGGCAAAAAGATAGAAGATTGGCTCAAACCATGATAAAACAAAGATAGCAAGAAGTAAAAGCAGAGTCAGCATGAGAAGTGGAATAATTTACTTCTTTGTGTTTGAAATGTTTTATGATTCACTCTTTGGAAAATTGTCTACATAGGCCAGGACCTTATAAATGTTAAGCTAAACAGTGTTAAGATAATCTGAATTGATGTATTACAAAGCAAAGAATATTTAGGACAGATTTCCTAAAATATTTTATGGTAATGCCTTAGATCAAGGGTGGGAAAACCTTTTCTATAAATCTAAAGTAAGCATTTGATGTTTTGTGGGAGATGTAACATCTGCCTCATCTATCCACATCTCCACTGCAACACAAAGTCAGCCATATGAGCGGATGTGCTGGTTTCCCAAGAAGACAGAAAGCAGACTATAAACCATTAATTTAATGTATAAATTTATGATTTTGGGGGACCAGGTGAAGTCCCAGGTGAATGTGTATTTGACATGAGCATGGCCACATAAAAGACCCCAGTGCCTCAGACCCATGCAACTAGGAAAGATGTCCCTGGGGCCAGCTCAGAGGAATGGCAAAACCTTCCTCTGGTCCTAGTTTGGATGTTTATAAATGGTTGACCTTTAGCAAAAACCAGTGTGTGTAGACATTATTAATGGCTGGGTCCTTCCATTGTAACTGTAGTTCTAGCTTGATACCTGTTCTGTTATATGTAATTTTACTATGTTTAAGTTAAAACCTTTTTAATTAGACAGAAAGGGGGAGATGATGTGCGATGTCCTTCTGTATATGTGTTGCTTTTTATTGGTTGATGAATAAAGCTGTTTAAGCTAATGGACAGGTAAAATATAGCTAGGCAAGAAGTCCAAACAATGATGCAGGGAAAGAGGAGGAGGAGTCAGCGAGATGCCATATAGCTACCAAAGAAGAGAAATGCCAGCAGCAGCCTAAGGAGAATGATACCAGAACAGAGGTAATGACACAGCCACACAGTGATACACAGATCAGTAGAAATGGATTAATTTACAAGAGAGAGCTAGGCCTGAGCCATCAGCCAAACAGTTGCAACTGATAATAAGCCTCAGAGTGGTTATTTCACAAGCAGCTGTTGAGCTGGATGGAGAAAAGCCTTTTGTCTACATTCTCCTTCTGGATGACAGACACCTAAGACTGCTCCCTACAGAGACCTCCTACACAGACATATTAACCTGCATCTTCTTAGTACTGTGCAATATAGGACTGAATTTCCAGGCTGCTGTTAATATGTGTCCTTCATAGTGTACAGCATACAGCCCACCCAATCACATCTTTCTCTATGAGTGTCAGTCATTTCTTCATTCTCCCAAACTGTGTGTCTGTTGGCCATAGTTAGTACAAGAAACTTCAATTAGATAAATCTATAATTAATGTAGTAAGAAAGTTTAGTTCAGTAAAGACTTTGGCTATTTCATCAGTGATAATTATTATAATAATATTAGAAGGTGGTTGTTTTTATTTTGTTTGCTTCACTTATAGTTTAATCATATTTAAACTTAAGAATTAAAGGCTTAAAGGAAAAAACATTTTAAAGTTTTCATCCTTGGTCATTATAATATTGACTGATAATACAATTATCTGCATACCCCCCATAGACAGCATATAAAACATTCACACTTGCATAAACTACAGTAAAATATTGGATTTGTATAAAGCAAGTTGCTAAGCTTGCAGAAGGACTCACATAGGCAATTACAATAGAGTTGGGGTTTTTGAAAAGGTTCATTCCCACTGCTTTTGGAAAATGGATTTTGAGTGTGTGTGGTCGCAAAACAGAGATATGTTTGTGCATCAGTGACTCTTATGATATGGGGGAATGATGTTACATGTGTAATGCATAACTTGACAAAATGCCATAGCGAAGTAAAGATGCTTCTCAACCATTCATTTGAGCCAGCAGGTAAGTGTTGCTCCTTCCAACAAGGTAAGAAACCTTAAGGAGGAGCATCTGCAGTGGTGCCTGCCTGGCGGACACCACTGAGAGCATGAAGGTAGCCTGGGCGGTCCTGCAGACAGGTGTGAATGGAATGAGGGCAGCTGTGTTTTATGATGCAGTCTAGGTTTCCATCCTTTGCTGCCCCTAGCATCCTCTGGGAGTCATATTGTCCTGTTCATGGTTTCTGTAGCCAGGTATATCATGCGCTTGTCTCGATTCAGCAACAAAAGCAACTTAAAGAAGGAGCTAAGACAATGAAGGGTTAGTTTGACTCACATTTTGGAGGCACAGCCCATCATGAAGGGGAGGTTATGATAGCAGGGGTTCAGGGAAGCTTGCTACCTTGTGTCTGTAGACAGGAAACAAACTGACTGCTAGTGCTCAGACAGCTTTCTCCTTTCTGTGCCAATGAGACTAAGTCATGGAACGGTGCCGTCCATATTTAGCATAGGTTTTCCTGCCTCCATTAATCTAACCTGGTTAATCCTTCACAGGAATCCACAGAGACTGGTCTCTTTAGTGGTTCTCCATCTTGTTTAGCTCACAGGACTAGCCATCACACCACAGGAAGGAGAACAGAGAGGGCAAGCGCAACGGTGCTTGGTTTACACCATCAGCTAAACAAAAACTACAAGCACATGAGGGGGTGGGGTACAACTTAGGGTTTCCCTCTTTGGATATTTGAGAGGGAAATCAATCATCTGTTTCTCTCTACATCTTAATGTCAATATTAAGTAGGCAGCCAAGCCTACAGCTCAGGGACAGTTTGGGTTATTGGTATACTCCAGATGACTTAATAGTATAATAGGCAAATAAAATTAATGAGATTACTGATGATTCAGGGACATCTTCTACAGTTATTTTTTTACAAAAACCAGTTTAGGTGCCCTCCACTTAGAGGTTCACTAGCCTTTGAGCTTTAGTCTGCTCAAATTTGGAGAAGGACACGTGGGTTAAGGTAAGCTTGACTGATTGCTCAGGAGCCCACAGGGATACTGTGGCAATCTGGAAATCAAAGTAGAAGAGAGACATCAGGGGTTGTATGGAGTCATGTGTAGAAATAATTCAGTCATATGAGGCATTTTTTTAGGAAATTATAATAAAAGGCTATTTTGGGAGAGGAAACCTTTATGGTTTTTCCTTTGGTATACCTTAATTAATTCCTTTAAAAATAATTATAGAAGATAATAGGAAAAATAGAGACATGAAAATTATGTCAGTTCCAAAACTTTTGCATGTTTGGTGAATGCTGCAGAGCTGAGGTCACTCATCAACCAGAATTTATTTTGGATGTTAAGGTTAAAGCTACAGCACATGGCATGCGGTAACACTTCTTGTTCTTCTCAGGGACTTCTGAGCATGTCCAGGCATTTTCTTCAGGTCTGGGCTGCCATGAGGGTGATGGTAATGTGTATGTACCAACTTGGCAGGGATAAGAAGGGCCTCATGAGCTGGGGAAGTGTTGCTGAGCATGTCCTGAGGTGTGGCCAGAGGAGACTGTGATGGAGGAGGGTCATCTGTCTATGTGTTACTTTCATTGGTTAATA
>LOJH01008265.1:8339-29812 GCA_001685095.1 Ellobius talpinus | reverse complement strand
CACACACACACACACACACACACGCACGCACGCACGCACGCACGTACGCACGCATGCACGCACGCACGCACACAAAGACGGAAATGGAATTGTTCTGAAAGCTACATATCAGCCAGACAGTCTCAGGCAAGAGTGTAGTGAACTTAACAAACATGCACCATAGACCACTGCTTGCAGGATTCTGTGTTCACATTCTTTTCCTACTATTTATAAGTAAATATCCTAACAGTGGCTCTGTGACATTAAAGGGAGAGTATTTGGTCAGTATGAGAGAGAGAAGGACCATTGACTGTAGTGTTCAGATCCTAACTGTCAGCAGCTTTCCAAATCAGGATTCAAGCTCTAGCTTGATACAGCCACACACATCGAGAACCAAAAACTTGGGAGACTAGTTCTCTGCCTTCAGATCTCCTTTATGGCAAACAGTGGCTCCTAAGCCACTAAGAGGCAGTTCTGGGGTACCTTGTCTTTGGCAGAACCATGAGGAGATTTGTAGTCAACAGTCATTCTGCCATGTGCACAGAATGGACACGTAGGAGGGTCTAGCATGGAATAAGGCAAGGCGAATACACACACTTCATCTCTTGGTCTCTCTCTGTTGTTAACTTCCTGGAGTAATACTTGCAGCTCAACAGCAACATGCCAGGTTTGGCAGTGCTTGGTTTATTGGCATTTTCTGCCACAGGCCGTGGGCAGGGGAATACCTATACCATCCACACGTATTTGCTATTCAGGCAAGGAGAAGAGTACTGTCCTCTGATCCAGTGACCCTCCTGTGGGATAGCAACTATACTCTGAGTCACTCAAACATTTTGGACTCAGTTTCTCTGCCTTAGTCATGCCTTCAACATCTGGTAAGCACCTACTAAACAACAGATACATCCAGAGAGGTCAGATGTGAGCATTAAAAAATAAAACATGGGGGCTGGAGAGATGGCTCAGCAGTTAAGAGCACTGTCTGCTCTTCCAGAGGTCCTGAGTTCAATTCCCAGCAACCATATGGTGGTTTACAACTATTTGTAGTAAGATCTGTCGCCCTCTTCTGGCCTGCAGGCATACATGCAGACAGAACACTATACATAATAAATAAACCTTACAAAAAGATAAATAAAACATGGCCATTCATCAGATGTCAGAGGTAAGCAACATAAATAAGTCATTCACCATAAGGAGATAGCCCTCAGTGCGGGAGCAGCTCAAAGAAACTATGAAAATACAAAGTGTGAGTTCCAGGTTAGCGCCCCCTGTGCAATGAGAATAAGGTGACAGTGGCTAGAGGACCCAGAAAAGCCTCCAGAGTGTAACCTCTGCGCTGTTTCCCAAAGGGCAAGTTCATCCAGACGGAAAAGAGAAGCCGCTGCCGGAAGGAAGAAAGAGAAGCGTATGCAGAGACAGAGTGGAATGACGGAGGGCAGTGCCTGGAAAGAATGGTGAGAACCTTGCTCTGGCACAGAGCTGCACTTTCTCACAGCGAATGCTGACTCCAAGAGACGCCCACATCCTACCCGGGGAGGGAGAAAGAGCTGTGGAAGAAATCAGCTGAGGAGGAAAACACAAGCAGCAGTAGACAGTGACGCCTGCTTTGCCTCAGGCCTTTGTATGCACTAGATTCTCTACCTACATCTTTAGAGCAGGCTACTATTTTTTTTAATGTTGTATTTTTGTGTACCTGAGTTCTTTTTGAAATAACCAGGGGTCTAAATGTTAGCAAATGAAACTTTTTACTCTCTTTAGGACCAAGATAGACCAAGTTGGTTTTGTTCAAATCAAAGGGTGTGGGACATGTTTGCTCTGAGGGTTCAAGAATGCTTTTGTAGTTCGGTAAAGGATGTGGGTCCTACTTTAGGGCATGATGAAGTCTTAGGATAGTCATAATGTCAACAATCCACCATTAATCTGATCAGAGAAACTGGACTTTAACATGCCCCTATGAACTAACTGTTCCTTATAATTCACGGTGCTGTAGAGTAGTAGGTTCCAAAGCTGGGCATGGTGGCACCTGCATCTAGTCCCAGCTGCTTGGGAGGTGGAAACAGGCAGATCACATAAGCCCTGAGATCAGCCTTGGCAACATAGTGGGCCACAGTTCCACTCTAGTTCTGGAAACCAGGAGGCCTGGATTCAAACCACGGATACTTTCTAGTCGTATGTAGTCTCATTCAGCGTGTCTATAAAATAAAGATGACAGCTTTACCTGTGTCCGGGTTGCTGGGAGAAGCAGCTAAAACACTTGCAAAGTGTTGTCCCACAGTAATCACGTACTAAACTCACAGCCATTTTTATTATTGTGAGTTTATGATCTTTTTATTACAGCATTGATGCTTAAAGCAAATGGGGTAGGAGCTGGCTGCTAGGGAAAACTAACACTAAGCTAATGCAGAAAACATTTTGTTGGCTAGCATTTCAATTGGGATTTAGAACCCCTGAAAACAGCAAATATAAATATAGCTTGAAACAAACACTTAAACCCAAAGCAGAGACTGATTATACATAGTGCAAGTCAATGTTCTTACAACATAGAGGATTTTGTGCAGGGAAACCCTGCCACCATGTGGCAGCTGACTTGTGGTTACTACCCTACCGGTCCAGTTCTCACATCTTCCGCCACCTCTGATTTGGTGTGACCCTTGAACAGAATTGAATCTGTGCCTGTTTCCTCTGCTAATATTAACTCTCCTTTACTGACTAGGTAACGAAAGCCACAGGTAACTTCCTATATGTTATACAGCCCTCTTTAGTGACAGCGTACGCTTAAAACCCCAAGTTCCTTGCAAAATTGTGTATCAGATTTCTGTGGAATGCCATAAATGCGTCCCTCCAAGGGCTATGAAAATCACCCTCTTTGTAGATTTGAGGCATAAATAGCATCTGAAAACCGCTCTTTATAGAAACTTTGTGGATGAGTATTTTGGCCCATATTTCTAAGCTAGCTCAGCTCTTCCAATATTAGGAAACAGGAGTATAGAAGCCTTGATGGCCGGAAACAGGCAGAATGGGTCCTCTCACGGCCACTGGGACTTGAATCTCCATGCTTCAGAAATTACTTGAAAATCCTGAAGTATATTGGATAAATTAGATAGGATTTTCTCAGCTATTAAATACGACCCAGGGAGTTGTTACGTGGCTTTGCCAACTAAGTCCAGGGAAGAACTTCTAGGTCTTTGGGAGAAACCCAAGACTCTGATTCTACTTTGGACATGTTTAAAGATGCAGCAGGGTTGAGTATGGTAATGTGAAGCCATACGATGCTGTCCTTGCCTCGGAATGAGCACAGCCCTCCACACAGCTGAGGCAGGGAGGACTGTCAGCTAAGGGAAGAGTCAAAACAAATGAAAATGCTTTCTCCTTCCTTCTCTGGCCTTCCGCTATCAGGGAATTGAAAATGCCACACAAGATAGCCAACAGTAAACACAACTGTGTTGCTAACCTGAACACTAGAGCACAAAATTCTTTTATCAGCAGGGACGGCAGCGGCAGAGCCAAAGTGGAAGAGATTTTTTTAAACTAAGGATTCCTGAGGAAATTCTTGAGGAAAAAGTTCCACCTAGCAGCACTGCAGGTGGGATACGTAAGAGCTCTTAGAATCAGGTCAGGGGCTATAACTTGGTAAAGAGGTCTTTGATGGCGCTGTCTAGGCTGGATGTCTCACCTCTCACATGTCTCTCTCAGGAATTTGTGCTTATTATGACTTATCATCTTCCATTTCTTTTATAATTGTAGTTCATTCCTTTAAGTCCCCCCCCCCGTCCCACCCCTCTAGATACTATGGGCTGAACAGAACCATGTGCTGGTCCAGTACTGCACCATATTCCCCAGTCCTGAGTTTTAAAAAAATTATACAGTACCTTACTAAGCAGTTTATCGATGAGCATCCTTGGAAATGGTGTTAGTCACAGCCTGTTTAAGGCTATTAAAACTGCTTGTGAGTAATGTTGGAGTCTCCTGAGACATTTGCCATGATCTGACTATGTATCAGAATTAGAATAGACTTGATTTTATAAATGAAGATTGTGGGTAGGACAAGAGAAATTAAGGGATTTTTTGTCTAAGGTCATCTTGTCAGTTATCCCTGGATTACAGCTGGTTGTTCCTTCCACACTGCCTCCAGCAAACCGGACTCAAAAATCTTTAGGAATGGGTATACTGGGAAGGTGGCTCCGTGCATACAAGGACTAGCTGTGCAAGCCAATGCAAACCCAACTGCCTGATTTTGGTCATTGAACTCAAAAAAAAAATCCCAAACTGGGTGTGGTGGCACGTGTCTGTAATCTCAGCCCTCCTAGGGAGAGAAGAGAGGCAGAGGAGAATCATCTGGAAGTAGAAGCTGATAGCCAGCTAGCCTGGAGCATGCAGCGCTGCAGCAGAACTAAGGGAAACCCTGGCCCAACCAGGTCCACGCCAAGAGCGGACTCTAGCGCTGTCTCCTCACCTCCACACAGGTGCCACGGCGTGTGCCCCCTCACACATAAATAAGCAATAAGTCTTTAGAAAAGGAAGGCTGAGAGATTTGTGAAGACATTCCTCAGCTGATGAAATATCTAGGAAAGAAGTGGGCATTACTGAATCATAGGATTTTTCATGGCTGCAAAGACAAGTGAGGAATTTCATAGTAGTTTATACAACTTTAAAACTTCTCCTCCCTTCACCCTATTACCTAAACTGACTTCGGGGAATGCGGTGTCTCGCTACCAACTACCCTACCACTTAGGACTCACAGAACATTTTTGTTTTACATTTGTTCAGTCTGTAAAATCCAATAATCACACAATCCCTAAGTGACATTTGGCTGTGGCCAGAGCATATGTGCACTGTATTCTCAAGGCCAGCCCACAGACTGGCAGGTTTTCTCCAGGCCGCGGTCAGCGTTCTCCCAGCGTGCTTTAGTCTGGTACTCAGAATCAATGTCCTCAGGTGCTGCCGTGACTCTTCTTTTTGTCCACTGTTTACTGGTTACTTGGCTTGTCATTGTTCATTTTACCCTGCCTGGAGATGGGACATCTGGTATCCAGAAATTCCAGATTGACTTCAGTCAGCTTGGGATAGTTGCTTCCACTTCCACACACTAGTTTATGGATTTGACAAATGTATAGGCATGAATCCACCATGGTGACATACTGAGTTGTTTCACCAACTTAAAATTTTCACTGTTTTGTGAACCATTAAGAAACAGAAATGTTCAGCATAGCATAACCTAAATTAAAATTGCATTCTCTTCGGAAAACTAGGTAAGTAGCAAGCTTTCTAAATCAGTCTGTTGGAAACCAGTGACTGGGATCACACAATTGAATCTTGATATTTCTCCCATCCAAGTACTAATGTGAACCAACTCTGCTAAGCTTCTGAGACTTACTAGATTGTGTGTTTGGGGTGGTATGGCTGTAGGTAAATGCTTACTGTTGCTAATGGGCCTGAGCTACACAACTCTTTTGAACAGGCAGTGACATTTTTGGGTGTATAAGGGTAAGCTAGTTTCTTATGATCTTCATATCAAGTTAGAAGAAATCCAAGCCCAAATCAAATTCTGTCATATTGGACACGTTTAAGCAACCTGTCCATAAGCTCACTGAGTTCCACTTATGGGTTGAGACATCCACACCCTTTCTTATCAAAGTTCCACTTGATCAGAGACAAGACAGTATTGTTACAACCTAATCAGTAACAAATCAAAACCTCTCAGACAATAACATCAACCAAACCCTCTAGGACAGTAACTGTAGGAAGACTACTTAGGAGCCAGACTTCAGCACCATTTCCACAGGGATAGGCCATGGCCCTAACAGGACTCTTTTTTCATGAAAGGATAAGGTACGTCTCTGAATTTAGTCAACTTACAACCCTGAATTTCTTTAGTTTACCAAGGAAATCTACAGCTATCTTACATTGAGCAATAAGCTAGTAATTTCACAAGGAAAACATATTCAAAGATCCAAATCCTAATCCATGACAGATCTGTATGCCTAACATTGGTAATTAGAGCACTGTCTATTCCCCTAAAGGGAAATCTGTTACAGTATCAATGCATGTGCTTAGGTGCACATAACCTGATGTTTAAAAGTCACACTGGGAAGTGAGGACCAAGCTCAGTGGCTTGCCTAACATGTGTTCAAACCTCTAATTTTTATTCCAGGTGACAAGGAACATGCATTATAAAGGTGGGAAGTGGTGGGGTCTATACATTCTTTAAAAAATTGTAAATGAGTGTAGATGTACATGAAGGTCTGAGGACTTTTCAGGAGTTTAGTCTATTCTTCTATCCTCTTCTGAAGCAGGTCTTCCTTTTGCTGTGCTACATCCTCCAGACTAGCTGGACTGTAAACTTCTGCTGACTCTGTTCGCCTCCCATCCTGCCCCAGGGCTGGGATTACAAGTACATGACACTGCTTCCAGCTTTTTCCTTAAGTTCTAAAGGACTAAACTCAAGTTCCCAGGCTGCATGGATAACACCTACCCACTGAGCCGGCTGTCCGGCTCTGTGTAGCACTCTGAAAGAGTCCTACTCCAGCGGCAGAGAATGATAGACCCTACTGCTACAAGTGATTGCAACGAATTGTTGTAGGAATAGTTCACATCAGAAATTTTATAACTTGTGAAAGTATAATCGAATAAAGTATTTAATCTCTTTATCATCTTGAGTGATTAAATTCTAGGTAGAAAGATAAAATGGGGAATAAACAGGTCAAAAAAAGAAAAAAGGGGGGCTATCTTCCGATAGTGACAAGCAAAATTTTACCAAAAAGAAAATGATATAAACTTGAAAAAGACAAAACCAAACCTTGCAAAACCCAGCTTGTGTTCATTCATTGGCTGTATGGGAAATGAACTTATAGCAGCACCCAAGTGCTGCCTGCTCTGCCCAAGGAAGCCCTCCTTGGGGTGGTCTCTCAGGAGATCAATCCCTAGGTCAAGGAGAACATACATAAAAAATTCTTTATTAAATCAGCACCTTGATGTAGAACCATTTGGGGCTCAGTGGTTGAAAGCATGTAATGATCTTGCAGAGGACTTGAGTTTGGTGGCCAGCACCCATGTGGGGTAACCCACAACTGCCACTCCAGTTCCAGGAGGTCTTCTGTGGACACCTGCACTCAAGTGTACACATATAATTAAACATAAATCTAGAAAACCACAAGCCCCAACGTAGGTACCAATAGTTTCAAATGTACAGATGCCTATCCTTCTTAACTACATCTATCAATGGACTCAATTCAAAAACTGTTTAATAAATAGCAAGTTAAAACACAATCTCAAAGTAGAGATTCTCCCATCTAACAAATATTGAACGCCTAGGTACACAACACAACCAAAAAATCCCAAAATCATGTGTATTCAATTTTTAATGTATAGTGTGCGTTGGGAGAGAGGGGTTAGTAGAAAGCAATTAAAAAATTCTAAGTGTTACAGTATTGTCTTACTTTAAATATAAAGGAAAAGTGTGGTCCCTCAAGTGTCAATGGCTTCCTTTCATAATTGCAGTTTATGGTGGCTCTCGTCCTAGTGTTCATAGAAACAGAAAGTATTCTGACACCTAGGAGACAGTTCCATTTCCCTCTTAAAACACACACTACAGTTCACAAACATCTACTGCTTGGTAGCTGCTGGACACCCTGAGATTGTCTGGGATACCCACAAGTCACCACTACTAACCCCGGGCCTTAGCCACCTGATTCATTCCTCCCCAAGCCCGCTCTCTACAGGGTTCTGTGTGCTGTTTTAGGGTGGGGCATTCCAAAGGCACCCTCATATTATGGAAGTTATCACTGAATCATTTTCAACCATCAGTTGTCTTGGGTATTTTTATTTGGGGACAGGAGGCAAAAAATGACTGGAATAAACAGATAACCCCCAGGAATGCTAAATGAATACTGCAATAGAATGACAGTATTTTCCCATGACAAAATATCATACCCCAAAACTATTAGTACCTATTTATATTAAGTTGCTATTACCTAGCACAGTAAAGAGTCAGAAACTTCATTTTAGTTGTGTATTTTTTCCTACTTAGAGGGCTTATCCTACAGTTTAATATTATGTTTTCCTAATGACAAGACTCTATATGCCATAAAAACTACTTTAGTAAAACCTACCCAGGAAAATAGAAAAACACTTAATGGCTGGTTTCGATTTGGTCAAGAGGCTTCTGTAGACAAATGGAAGGTGTCTGGTGCTAACTATATCATGCAGCTCCGAGAACAAGAAAACCTGTAACCCTGAAGGCTATCTGTACATGGTGTTCAGGGAAAAATAAACTATAGAGCTGGACATGGTGACACATACATTTAATCCCAGTACTCAGGAGTAGGAGGCAGGCAGATCTGTCTACAAGGACAAAGGCTAGCCTGCTCTACAAAGACAACCAGGGCTGCTACACAGAGAAACCCATGTGTGTGTGCGCGCACATATATAATATATATTATACATGTATTTACACATGTATATATGTGTGTGTGTTGTAAGTGTATAAGTTCTAAAGATAGTCGTGGAGAGGGGAATGCTGGAGAGATGGCTCAAGGGGTTAAGAGCATTTGTTGCTCTTGTAGAGGACTGGGGTTTGGTTCTCAGAACCCACATGGTGGCTCATAACCATCTTTTACTCCAATTCTAAGGCATTCAATGCCTTCTGAACTATGTAGGCACCAGCCATACATGCAGTGCAAATACATCCAAAGTAGGCAAAAACACACATACACATAAAATGAATAAATAAAAAAAGATATTTGCATGGGCAGTACAATAAGCCAGATTAATTTATGGCTATATAAAAGGATTTATTCACAAAATAAAAATATTTACAAAACAGAACCTTGATCTTGTTTTCTCCATGAGTCTCTGCAGACAATCCACTATGAAATCATGAAGATTATGCAGTCAGAGTGACAAGACAACTATAAATACACACAAATATTCCCAACGAATTATTCAGGACTCAGGAACGTCTTCATCAGGGCAGCAGTAATATTCTACAAAACATATCTGCCCATCTTCATTTCTAATCATGTACTGTAGTGAGAGGAATCCTCGATTATCTGTCCGAATAGATACTTTACAGGATAAAGCTAATGCCTTTGTAGAGGGTTTCAGTAAAGCAAGTTTGTATCTGCAGGAGAGCAAATGAAAAGCTGTTATTTGGATCCATTAAATGCAATGGACATAACACCAAGTATGGTTAGCTAGGAACTATTTAGCAGCAGATACTTGCCAATGTGTTGGTCTTTTCTCTCGCTTTATCTACCTGTGATTACAACCCAACATCCCCAGGAAATCCAGAGCCCATCTATTTTTTTTATGTGATCCATTTTCTAACATATAAAAATTACCTTTTTTGGTTTTATATGGGAATTTTATACTTAACTTCATCTTTATCAACAATGCAGCCTTTATATTAAGAACTGATCTGTTGCTGGGCCATGGTGGCACACACCTTTAATCCCAGCACTTGGGAGGGGAGGCATTTGGATCTCTTAATTCGAGGCCAGTCTGGTCTACAGAGTGAGTTCCAGGACAGTTAGGATTGTTACACAGAGAAACCCTGTCTCGAAAAAACAAAACAAAACAAAGCAAACAAATAACTGACCTGTTGACCTGGGTCTTATTACAGTGAAATGCTTCCACCAAGTCAGAATCTTTGGGATAGTCAAGGTGAGCGCTTCCAGCATTTCCAAAAGTAGATAACCTATAGTTGAAAGTAAGCAAATCATTCATTAATAGGTTTGATAATAAGGAATATTAGGACTCATGCTGCCTTAAATGACATATTCAAAAACTGGCTATAGGGACTGGGGAGATGGTTCAGTGGGCAAGTACATTTTCAATGCAAGCCTCAGGGAACTGAGTTCAAATCCTAGAACTCACATAATGGCCAGATATGACTGACTGTATGTCTATAACCCTATCACTAGGGGACGAAGACTGAAAGATTTTTAGAACCCAGTAGGCAGCTGCTTAGCCAAAATGAGGAGCTTGTGATTCAAGGCAATAAGGTGAGAGCAGTAGAGGAGAATCCCAATGTCATTTTCGGGCACATAAGGGCACAGGCAACTGTATATTCATGTAAATTCACCACATACACATAGACCACATACAACAAGTGTGTGTATACTTACATATATGTGTATGTATATTTATAAATATAAAAATAATGTGTACATAAATATAAATACGTAAAACAATCAAAAAACTTGGTTACTTGGGTGGTACCACATGTTGGTCTACAGCTGCCTGTATAGTTCAGATTGGTCTTTTACTAAATTCTCCTGCTTCCACCTCCAAATGCTCAGACTACTGGCATATACCACCACACACAGCTAAAATACACCAACCAAGTACCATAATGAAGTTTTCACAGGATGCTGTACGAAGTATCCAGTAACAAAATAATAAAATATTTTTACTGCTGGGTGGTGGTCTCGCACACCTTTAATCCCAGCACTCAGAAAGCAGAGGCAGGCAGATCTCTGTGAGTTCGAGGCCAGCCTGATCTACAGAGAGAGTTCCAGGACAGGCTCCAAAGTTACACAGAGAAACCTTGTCTCAAAAAAACAAAACAAACAACATGTAAATAATTTTACTTTCTACTTTTATTTGCGTGTGTCCGGGTCTGTGCATGTGAATCCAGGTGCTCTTTTAAGAGATCATTTTGGAGCTGGAGTTACAGGCAGTCGTGAGCTGGGTGACATGGTGCTCAGAATTAAACCTGGGCCCTCTGAAAGAGCAGTATATGTTCTTATTGCCTGAACCATCTCTCCAGCCTAGAAACAGCTCTGAAGAAATCCTCGCATAAGAGTACACACTATATACTCTGTACAGCTTTATAATCAGAGTTAATGTTCCTCAACCTTAAATCTAGATATATATCTAAATATATACAGGTAGATATACATCTGAATGTTTCTCAGAGAACTGCGAGTAATGGAAGACTTCATTTAAACCACTGTAAGCGTGGGGCCTGTTCTTAGCTTTTCATGATGAACTATTTACGTGCATTCTGCTGTGAAATTATGCTTTACTCTGACAGTGTTTCTGTGTTAGACTGATCTTCCCTATTGGACCGCTGGCAAACGTACACAATCTAAGTTTAATGTCAAGAATGCCCGAGCATTTGCCATGGGAGGAACATGTTGACAAGCACAGCGATCAGACCTGGGAGATCTTCCCAAGCTCTGTGTCTACTCTTCATGTTCCTAGTCAGTTTGACTTCTGTTTTCTAATACAGCTTCTCTCAATATCCTGCAGTTATGATGGCCCTCAATCTAAGTGTGCAGTCTAGGCTCACTTCCTGAGCACTATGTCCACACACCTAACCATTCCCCAGTGCCATAGGAACTTCAAATTTTAACATATCCAGAAAAAGAATTCACTACCATTTCCACACACCAAATGGTTTCCTGTTCTGAAAATGGAAGATCAGGAATTATCTAGTTACTTCTACTGAGAGCTGATTTGGGAAAGGAGCCACTGATGTTTGTTTTAAATGATTAATTGGGGTGCCATTGCTTTCCATTTTGGTGAACTTTTTGACATAACATGAACAAAAGTTTTCTTTGGCCAATATCATAAGAGCATGCTGCAATTTTCCCTAAGTAAAAAACAAAACCCCCAAAACACAACTCATATTTTCTTATTTCATTTCTTCAAAATTGTTAAGTTCTATAAAATTCTAGTCCTGAAAAATATAACAAACACAGAAATTTTGCTGGCACAAATGTCAGAACAGTTTTAACACTGTATTCTTGCTGAAAATGCCTGGACCTACGAGGCTCACCTTGACCAATCCTCTAAGCACTCAAGTACTGTTTCCCAAGTACTTATGAGTATTATCTTGGTACTTAAGGGCTTGCAATTTTGTTCTCTGCTGATTTACACTTTTTCCTCTACCTTAATTTTAAGATTTTTTTTAAAAAACAGTCTTTAAGATGGATTTATACATTAGATCAATAGCTACTAAGTTAAAAAAAAAAAGCAAAACTATCAACAATATGTATTTCCTTTTGTATCTTGAACTAACCTAAATGGAAAAAATATATATACTATGTAATATAACTAGGCTGTTTAAATGTTTTCACCCAACTTTCCTCATGATGTAACCTCATCTATGTCATGGAACACAACAATGAAAATAACAATGGTTTGTAGATTACAAGAACAGGCTTCTCATGACCAAACCAACACTGCCCGACTATAAAATGTTTAGTAGATTCTTCTTATGTCTTAAATTTCCTATCTTGGAGTTGTAAAATTATAAAGTAATCAAATGCTTCTGAAAGTTTTGAGAATTTTAGGAGGGGTAAAGGATTCCTGCAACTCAAGCAAATGTTGGATGCAGAGCTGGATCCCCTGCCAGACTACATTAAGGATAACTGTACTCACATACCTGAAATAGGGCTTGTCAGGAGATACAGTGATCTGCAGAACATCACTCGTCATGTCCAACTCAGAAAACGCTTCCCGCAGCCCCTCTGACTGCAGGATAATTTTATTTATAACATTGGTGCTACAGAAATCAAAATCCAGAGTCTCTTCAGGCTCCTGGGTATTAATTTTGCAGACTGTTACCACTCCTCCTTCTTCTAGAAATAGCATCAAAGGGTGACCATAACCTTGGTAACACATCCGAAGTGCAGTTGAAGTCCCTGCAATGACAGAAGTCACACATACTGTCTCAAGAATAATTCTGCTAAGCTTCTAGAATGTATGTCTCTTCTTAAAGGATCCCAATTCCTGTAACTGCAAGGACACGAGAACAAGTTTAGCTTGCTTGTTCAATGAATTTTCCACTTAAAATTGAAACATGCCTCAGAAAAATGCCTGCTCATCTACAATGCCTCCTACTGAGATTATTTTAAATCAAATTGGTAATAATAGAGGTAGCCATTGGTGATGTTATTTAACACCTCAAATCCCTACAGAGGAGGGATATAAAACATTCTGGCTCCTTTCTACTGGTTAGAAAGCCAGTGAGGGATTTGGGAAAGCACATATTCTTAGGAAAAACCAGTGGGGGAACTGCATTAGAAAATGCATAGTTAAAAACATGTTTACTGTAGTATGTTAGTGTGTGGATAATGGCTGTAAGTGTGGGTGCATGAATTCCATGGCATGCCTGTGGATGTCACTGAACAATTTTTGGGAGTTGGTGTTCCTAAAGGACCTGGGAATAAAACCCAGGTTTTGTCAGGCTTGCTGGGTAAGCACTTTTACTCACTAACCATCTCACTTGCTCAAAATGCATAGACTCAGCTACAGACTGTTTCTCAGACCCATTATCCCAGTATTTTGAAGGCATAGGCAAGAGATCACAGCAAGCTCCAGGCCAGCCAGGGTCCATAATATTGCAGAGTAGTACATTGTAATCCCAGCACTTGGCAGTTGAGGCAGAAGTATCTCAAGTTTAAGGGCAACCTGAGCTACACTCAAGTCCCTGTCTATAAAACAAAAATTAACAGTGGAACTGCCAGTGCAAAGCCATGGTTTTAGAACAATACCTAAATGTTTCCTAGCTTACAGTCAAGTTACTTTCCTATGAAATAAAATCATTCTCGGATTCTTCTGAGATGCTTGTACTCTTATGTCCATGGCAACTGAATTTTTTAATCTCTAAAAGTAATTCCCTAAGCAAGTAAAAATATATTTTTGAAGAAACTATTTGAGGAAGCAGACATAATTTATAAAAGTCCTATTTTAATTTCAGCAAACCATTTTAAACACAGTCAACTGGGAGTCAGGAAAATTTGTTTTTCTCTGCCTTTAAGTAGATGTCAATTCTGAGTAAGTTAGAAAAAAATATGAATTAAAACAAATTTCACAATGTTAAAGATATAATTTACGACTGTTTAAAGTCTTGATTTTAAACTTAGAATCTTAGAGCCTTGTGAGATGATTTTGTCAACCAGACAGGATCTAGACTCACCTAGGAAACAAACAATAATAAAATAATAATAAAGTTTACCTGGAGTAGGACTTGATCCAAAAATAGATAAACAGTCTAAGAGGATAGTTAAGTTAATTCGGAAAGTAACAGATTCTTCCTGAATGATAAATTCTTGAAACACTTCAGCCTGAGAAAAGTGAACATAAAAGTGGGGTTATAGTAAAGAATGAAAATTCACATGCAATATTTCATTTTACACTTAAAAATGAACGATATTGTACCTGTGCCAACTCCATGAGAATAATTTCTCATTCCCCACTAAGATATGGCAAATTGTCAACCATTACCGACTAGAATACCACTCAATGGTTTAATCTTTAAAGGTATAACACTAAATTGGGTCCCACTTAGAAGCTCCGGGAGTGGCAGTGTGTGTTTGGGGGGGGGAATATGATGAAAATGTATGAGTTTAAAAAGGAGGCTGGAAAGATAGCTTAGCAGTTAAGAACACCAGCTACTCTTCCAGAGGACCCAGGTTCAATTCCAAACACCCACATAGTGGCTCACAACCATCTGTAGCCATTTCCAGGGGGATCTAACACCCTCTTCTGGAGGGTACTCTGAAGTTACCAGGTGCATACCTCTTGCAGACATTCATGCACGCAAAACACACATACACAAATATTAAAAAAAATTTAATTAAAAAGCCACAAAAAAGTGACCACTCCCCCCACAAGCAATGGTCCTTCATCTTCATTTCTGGATATAAACTATTGCCCACTTCCCTTGCTCATTCCTTGTGTCGATCAGTTCAGGCTAAAGTGACTTGAAAATAGGGCAATTTAATAATGCATGAATGACAATAGTTCTAATTATTTTCTTAAAAAATTAGTTTCATGCGCATTGGTGTTCTGTCTGTGTGAGGATGTCAGATCACCTGGAACTATAGTTATAGACGGTTGTGAGCTGTCATGTGGGTACTGGGAATTGAACCTGGGATCTCTGGAAGAGCAGCCAGAGCTCTTGATGCTGAGCCCCTCCAACTTCTTTTGAAGACAGAAACCATGTTTTATTTATTCCTCCATTTGTGAGGTCATACTATACACATGTTCAAAAATATGAATTTAATGTTGAGCTCCGATCTGAACCATACAAAGGATAAGATTATAGCTATAATAGATTACAGTTTCGGGTGATGGTGCAGGGCTTTAATCCCAGTACTTCAATGCAAAGTAGAGGCAGGTGGATCTTCTAGCCCTGGAGTTCAGTGTGGTCTACAAAGCAAGTTCCAGGTAATGGGTTTTATGTTAGAACCTGTCTCAGTTCAAAAAATAAAATAAAAATAAATGCTATTACAGTCAATAAGATGAAAAACTAAACTGTGCAGGGTAAGAATGACAATGTAAGGAATAAATAAACATTCTGAGTTTTCATCAGGAGACAGCTGAAATTAAATCTGTTGCAGTTGCCACTTATGTAAAACAGGAACGATGTATGTGCCTATTTTTGTGAGGACTTTTAAAAGCGGTAAACGATGAGAAGAGTGCCTCATAGCTTAACCTTAATAAACTATCCTATCTGTGTGAGACATGATGGGAAAAGTATTTGTTGGCAGGAAAGGAAAAAAAATCAAGTAAGACATTTTATTCTCTATCTTGAATTTTTTAGAAGTCCTTCAAAGTTCAATAACTAGGCGAATGCTACAACGGGCCTCCGCTTCCCCATACCTGAATAAAGGCATTGGCTTGCACACACTTTGCATTTTCCACGGTAACTTTGAGTCCATTTTTAGTAGCAAAACACGCGGCGTGTTCTTTGAAATGAATGGCTTTTAAGACGGTGGAGAGATTCCTAACGTTGTCGAGGCTGGCCACTAAGCAGTACTGTTTGTCCTCGTCCGGAACGCGCTGGGTTAGGAGAGGCATGGATGCTCCTCTTCCAAACCTCCGAAAACCTGAGAGACGAACAACAGATCTGGCATCAGTGCTGATGGGGCTGGCGACCTCAATCCGAAATCGGCTGTCGAGAGAGCCCCACTTCTTGCCACTGTACGGTTTTCAACTTTTGGGGAAATTTTATCTCCCTGTCTCAAAACTACGGTTTCCTCGTCTTCTAGGGGGAAAAGAAGCGATTCACAGGGCAGCTGTAACTGGCGCGGTTTCCACGGGGTAAAAAGGCTTCGCAGCCTGCTTAGGCAGCTCCGAGCGCCGCCAACCCGGCCTGCCGCGGCCCCGACAGTCACCCCGCTCACCGGCCCGCTCGCCGCACAAGGGGAGCCCCGGGCACAAGCCCCTGCCTCTGCGGTGAAGTCCGATGCTTCTCCAGCCCCGTCCCAGGAAGGAAAGGCACCCTGAGCGTCCCGAAGCGAGCGAGCCTGGCACACAGCTCCCTCCGCTCTTCCGCCCCGCCGCCCCGCGGGCCACCGTCACCACCGAGCCGCCGCCGGCCTAGAGAGGCTACCGCGAGACCGGAAGTGGGCTCCTTCCGGCTGGATGACTAACCCAGAACCTAGCTTGTGCTACCATAGAGACCGGAAGGAGGCGCGAGCGGCAGAACCGGAAGTACGGCCGGCCACTAACGCGGCGAGGCAAGATGGCGGCTACCAAGAGGAAGCGGCGTGCAGACTTGGAGGTTCAGGCAAAGAAGCCGAAAAGGAGTCGGAAAGATTCCGGGAAGCCAGCTAAGCAGGCAGCTGTGACAAATGAGGTGGAAGAGGAAGATAGAGATCGCATCCCAGGTCCCGTTTGCAAGGTAAAAGGCCCGGCTCCGGGGCAGTGCATGTGGCGTAAGCTTCGTGACCCGCTTATCGACTACCAACGTGACTGCAGCCAGAGCTTTCCTGGATCACGAGCGTAGGGATCCCCCTGACTGGACTGGACAATGTTTATGTTAACGTTTTGTGCAGGTGGCCTCCTTAGAGTCAGCCGTCCGTAGAGCCCGTAGCCAGGGAGGCCACTTAACGGGACTTTTACTTCTAATAGTGTGTTTTCACTCGTCTCCCCACACCCCTGCCTTCTCAGGGTAGTGTTTTTCCTTGGATTTTGTTGACGTCGTTGTTCGTTTTATTTTTCATTTCTTTTTTCTCTTTTGGGTGTGTCTACTCCATTCCTTCCATTCCCTGCCATGTTGACCTAAGGTATCAGACAGGATACCGAAGTTTCTTTCTTTTTTTTTTTTTTTGGTTTTCCAGACAGGGTTTCTCTGTAGCTTTGGAGCCTGTCCTCTTGTAGACTAGACTGGTCTTGAACGCACAGCGATCCTCCTGCCTCCGCCTCCCGAGTGCTGGGATTAAAGTGTGCGCCACCCGGCCCGAAGTTTCTTTGCCAAGCCTTTAAAGTTATGTCTTGTTTGGTTGGATCTTAGGGATAATAAAATACCCTAGACCTTGAGTTTTATCTGTGTTCAGCAGTTAACCCTCTGCCGAAGTGAGCTTCCCTGGCCTTGACATCTCAGAGATGATGGACAAGACTTCTTCCAGAAATACTGACGTTTCGAAGGAAAGAGGGCTCCATAGAAAGTTATATGCTTGTTCAAAAGACGAGCAGAGTTAATTTTCACTCAGCTGAAAACCCCTTAAGAAAAATGTGTTAATGGAGGAAAAAAGATCTTGCCTTAGACCTGTTAACATCTGTCCTCTGTGCTTAGTGTAGTACTGTAGCTTTTAGTTAAAAAGGAAATGTGACAGGTGAGTGTAAATTATAGCCCAGTTTTAATTAACATTTAAATCTTGTCCTCTTGTCTGAAAGGATGAAAGATACTTTTGAGAAAATTGAGCTGGACTTTTAGGTTTTCAATACATGTTAGTGCTCCCCCTCCTTTAGGAGCTGACAGAACCATGTGGGAATTGTTAGTCAGAGTCGCTCTGTGATACATTCATTGAATTCATGAGATACAGATTACTTTCAGCATAGTGAGGAAACATGAAGGACTTAGCCTCTGAGCTGGATTTCAAAGGGTTTAATATATATATATATATATAGAGAGAGAGAGAGAGAGAGGAGGGGGAATAAAAAAAGAATTCATCAAAGGCATTTAAGTTGGGAGACACAGAAAATCTAAAATTAGAACCAGGTTGGATGAGCAGTTTTCAGGGCCAATGTTGGGCAGTGGTGGTGTAGATAAAATAGATTTTAGAATCCAATAATAGAGGGCAGATGCCATTTTGAACTTTGAAAACCCCTGGGAGGTAAAGTCATGCCTTGGCAGTTAGACAGCTGCCAGAGTGCTTCTGTCTGGGGACGCCAGGTGTTCAAGAGCTTTGCAACTCATAACCAGTTGTAAGGGTTTAAGTAAGGACACTGCACAAGCATTCTCAACTGTATAGAGGCACTGATAGTATTTAACAGTGCTTATGATGTTGATATAAGAAAATAAGGGCAAATGGGATATTCAGAGTCAGAGGAACTGAAATGGTGGTAGTAGAAAGAAGGAAAGGACAAAGGACAGGAAGGAAATTTGCCAGATATAAGGATGGCCAAGTTTAGTCATACACTTGAGTTTGAGGCTTTACTTTAATATGTATATTATTAGTAGAAAGACTTCTTATATTTCTGTGCATAGTTAAACTGGGAATGAGCATAAGGGAACTATAAATGCAGAGAATAAAAATTTTTAAAGATGAAAAAGTGCTAAGAAGGAATTGTTACGGTAGTAAGGCATGGCTGGAAAGTGTCTTTGTTTTAGACAGTTCATTGTGTTTGCAGGATAGCTGTAAATTCCTAGGTTCAAGTGGTCCTCCTGCTTCAGCCTCACTAGCTGGGGCTAATGGAGGTATACCACCATGCTTGGTTCTAATAACTCTCGTGAAAACACATCAGATAAGTTCAGCACAAGATATTAAAGTTTTCTTTTCTTTAGGGCAAATGGAAAAATAAGGAGCGGATCCTCATCTTTTCTTCCAGAGGAATAAATTTCAGAACAAGACACTTAATGCAAGACTTGAGAATGTTGATGCCTCATTCTAAAGCGGGTACTTTGAATATTGTATACTTTAAGCTCATATGCACACATTTGCAGAATTGATATTGTTACATATTTCCTTGTTTGCTCAGCCTTGTCGGGTAAAGAACCACAGTACAAGGCTTGGGGATATAGCTCAGTCAGTGAAGTTTAATCCCCAGAATAGCCGTAAAGGACCTATGTCACGATTGTAACTCTAGCTTTGATAAGATGGAGGCAGGCGAATATCTGGGACTGCGGGCAAGCCAGCCTGGCCTAGTTGGCAAGCTCTAGGACCCTGTCTCAAAAAACAAGGTGAGCGCCCCTGAAGAAAAACACCTGAGGTTGACCTCTGACTGGATGGACAGGGACATACACACATACATTTCTAAAGTTCATTTTCTCAAGTACAATAGTTTTTAAAGAAATTTAGCATTCTGTAATAAATTATTGACAAAATTCACATTTTTTTTACTTTCTTAAACATGTATGTTAATATAGAAACATTTTCTGAAAGTCCAAGGATTCATTACAGTGGCTTCTAAAATCAGAAGGGTGGGTAAGGTACTTAGTAAGGACTGGCATATATTGCTTTCTGAATTTTAAAAAATTTTTTTTATTTTTAATTTTTTTGAGACAGGGTCTCACTAGCCTTGGCTAGCCTGGAGGCCAGTATGTAGACCAGGCTGACCTGGAACTCATAAAGATCCACCTGCTTCAGCCCAGTGTTGGGACTAAAGTATGTGCCACCATGCATGACTTACCAGTGAAAACTGTTTGCCCCGAGATTAGACATCTGCACTGCTGTGGGTGACTGTCCTGAGATGTTTCTGTATTGTGTTTTACCTAATGGTTGCTTCTCAAGCTGACATTGGTTGTGCTGTCTTCCATCCCTGAAACTAATTCAAAATTTTCATTGATGTGTTTCATTCCTGTGATTATCCAAAGCCAATTTTAAAATTGGTTTATTTGATTCGAAATTATATTTTCATTAGTTAAAAGTGTAAGTATTGGCCAGGTGTGATGGCACAAATCTGTAGTCCCAGCTTTTAGGAGGCAGAATCACCCTGATCTCTTGAGTTCAAGGCCAGCTTGGTCTGCATAGCTTGTTTGTTTAGTTTCAGGAGCTTGAGCAGAGTGGGTGCTTACCTGTCATTTCAGTGATAGGGAGATGGAGGCAGGAGGATCAGGAATTGAGGGTCATCCTGAATTACATGGGCTATTTGAGGCTAGCCTGGACTACATGAGACCCTATCTTAAAAAAAGAATAGTTTCAGTTTTGAGCCAGGCCAGGCGACACAGGCCTACAATTCCAGCTACTTGGAATCTGGGGTCAGAAAATTGAAAGTTGAAGGCCTGCTTGAGCAAATTGGTAAGACCCTGTCTGAAAATGAAAGTAATAAGAGGGCTGGATAAAGTAAAAAGTTAAAAACAAAACAAAGCTATAGCCCAGTGGGGCCTCGCACTGGGTTCCATTCCCCAGAACAGTGGCAAGTATGCACTGCATAATTGGCCCACTACTTGCTTAGTTTATGTTTACAAAGAATGAAGAGGTTGAATGGTTTGGGTCTAATCAGTCTTAAATCTTTATTGTAAAAATAATTATTTAGATAGCATATGTAGTCAAAGTAAAGTAGTTTTCAAATCCATAATTTAATTGCTTTCTCTTTTTCTTTTTATAGATACTAAAATGGACCGTAAAGATAAATTATTTGTGATAAATGAGGTAATTTTATAATTAATTACAAATATTTTATCAACAAAAAGATAACTCATTTAACAAAGGTTATTTAATGACTTGTAAAAATCATTTTGTGAATAATTCATATTTTATTATTTTCACTAATCTTTCACTTATTTTTATTCCATGATAGCATATGTGAAACTTAGAGTAGATACATGTAATAATAATCAACATGTAAAGTTTCAAAAATGTGGCTATTTATAGAAAACTTATTGTATAAAAATACTTTATTAATATTAAATATGCAGGGAAAATTTGTTCTTGCAGTATTACAGACTAGTAATAGTTAGAATTTCAAAGAATTGTTGAAGATGCTAACCTTGTATTTCAAAGCGAAATTTTCTAAACAGTTTTAAGATAATTCTTTGGCTGTTGAAGGGCTTTTATTTGGTAGTTTGGCACAAATGTTGTTGTAGCATGATATTACTGTGCGAGCTGTGGTAGCATTGTTGACCAGAACTAGAACAATCCCTTTTGTTGGGAGCTTTCCTTCCAGTGTGGGAGACAGGACACACATGATCTACAATTTCAGGTGAAAGTGTGAGAAAGCAAGTGGTGTGTGTATTTTTCATTGCTGAGCTAGACTAGGAAAGCCTTTCTGAAGGGGAGTTGTCAACTTACTATTCCAGGCTTAAAAAGTTAATTGGCTGAAGAACATTCCGGTAGAGAAGGCAAATACAAACTCAGAAAGTAGTTTAAAAAATAAAACCAGCCACAAAAGATAGATAACAGAAATTTTAAAAAGAAAGAAAGAAAGAAAAATGTACTTAAATTTCTTAAGTTAGCAGGTTTCACATCTTGGGTAGCTTGAGATTACTAACCATAGGAATTTATTCTTATGATGCTTTTCTGATTTAAAATGGGCAGGGTTGGGAGGCAGGCAGATCTCTGTGAGTTCAAGGCCAGCCTGGTCAACAAGAGCTAGTT
>LOJH01008264.1:7080-22092 GCA_001685095.1 Ellobius talpinus | reverse complement strand
CTTTTGATAGGGCAGCCCTTAGGTGGGCAGAATAGACAGAACAGAATGCTGGGAGAAAGAAGGCAGGCAGAGAGAGTTGCCATGAAGTCACCAGGTCAGACATGCTGAATCTTTACATACAGATTATTAGAAATGGGTTGCATCAAGATGTGAGAGTTAGCCAATAAGAGGCTAGAACTAATGGGCCAGGCAGTGTTTAATTAATACAATTTCTGTGTGGTTATTTTGGGGGTTAAGCTAGCTGGGTGGCGGGATGCAGCTGGCTCCTCATACTACACATCTCCAGAAGGTACTAGCCCAAACCATGACTGCTTCCCATAGCTTTTGCCATATTTATTACTACCAGAACCTTGATAAACTCTAGATAACGCTATAGCTATTTACACCCAGGCCCGAGGACATGCATGTTCCTTAATGGCCCAGCACAAGGAATGTGACTGGTAGAAATTGGTTCCTTTGGTTTAAAGAGATCTATGTCATTACTGTTTCATCAGTCTATTTTTTAAATGTCTTTCAAGATTGACGTAAATGCCACATCACACCCTCTTTCTCGGATACAAACTAGCTTTCTGCTTTAAAGGTCTCATCCCTAGTCAATGTACCACACCCCTATACTTAGCCACACATAAGCATGTTATACTCATGTCTGCTTACCTTTCTTACTCATTCTTAAATACACTTATATTTTGTCTTCCATACAGCTGGGGCATATCTCTTTATGTTTCAAGAAAATGCCAATTGTTGCTTCTATCATGACAATTGAGTACCCCAATCTTAGTAAAATTGACCACAATATTTCTTACATACCACTTGTACTTCCTTCAGACTTATATCATGGCATTGACAGCAACCAAGTGTGTTTCACTTTTGTGCACATCTCACTGTAGCTTTCAAGCATTCCAAGAAATGGACCACTTATTTTTTCACACATATTTCCCTATTTAATAATTCTCACCTTTATTCTTAGCATTTCAGAAATCAATATATATTACTGACCCGTAGTAATAAAATAATATGCTACTGGTGCAAAAGCAGACATGTAAAAAAAGAACCATTGCTTATACTATTCATTTCTAGTTTCTAGCTATTTCCTGAAGGAGTTTATAGGCCATAGCCCAGGAATGAACATTAATCATGGTTTCTCAGTTATTTAAGTATTAGTATTTTTTATTTTGTAGCTTTAGTGATTATTCTGTGTGTGTGTGTGTGTGTGTGAGAGAGAGAGAGACAGTGAATGTGTGGAGGTCAGAGGACAACTTGCCAAAGTCAATTTTCCTCCTGTCCTGTGGATCCTGGCAACTGAAACCTACTCATAAGATTTGGTGACAAATGCCTTTACCAAAAGAAGTTTCTCAGTTTCCCTCCATATGGATAGTTTATGGATGCCTTATATGTTAAAGAAAGTAATCATTTGCCTTATTTGCTGTGAAAGTTTCATTATTTTTCATATTGCCCTTTAAGTTTGATTATGGGATGGTTGGAAGGTTTGGTTGTTTTATAAGAGTTCTAATCTGTATAAAGTTGAGTTTATTAATGTTCTAAATTATTTATTCCATTATCTCAAGCTTAAAAATTCTATTCCCATTAGTGATTTGATAAATATTTACTTCTATTTTCTTCCTGTTTTATGGCCTGAATTTCTTAAACATTTTTCTCAATAATACATATATAATTTACTTCATGGTACACAATAACAGACTCCATTTCTTATTTCTTTAGATAGCTACATGTCCTGATACAATTTATTAGTATTCTGTTTCTTTCACTGTGATTTTAAATGCTTCCTTTATCACACAGTGGCTTCATGTACATAATAAGATGAGCATGGATGATAAATACATTTTTGTTTGTTTTTATATTTAATTTTTCTATTCATTTTATGTGCCAAACACAGGTCCCCTTCTTTCCTGTCCTGCACCCCACCTCCTCCTAATTCACTCTCATCCACTTTTAAGAAAAGGTAGAGCCTCCTATGGGGAGTCAACAAAGCCTGGCACTCAGTTGAGGCAAGGCCAAGCCTCCCCATGCATCAAGGCTGAGCAAGGCATCCCATCATATGGAATGGGCTTCCAAAAGCCAACTCATGAAATCAGGATAGATCCTGGTCCCACAGCCAGGGATCCCACAAACAGACCAGGCTACAAAATTGTCACCCACATGCAGAAGGTCTGGTTCTGTCAAATGCAGGATCCCAAGCTGTCAGTATAAAGTCTTTGAGCTCCAGCAAGTTCAGGTCAGTTGTCTCTGTGGGTTTCCTCAATATGATCTTGATCCTTGCTCATATAATCCCTTCTCCCACTGTTCAGCTGGACTCCTGGAGCTTGGCCCAGTGCTTGGCTATAGATCTCTGTATCTGCTTCCATCAGGCACTGGATGAAGGTTCTCTGATGACAGTTGGGATAGTTACCAATCTGATTACAGAGGAAGGCCAGTTCAGACACCCTCTCCACTATTGCTAGAGATCTTAACTGGGGTCAAGCAGAAAAGGGGAGGGGGGATGAGAACATGAGGGAACAGAATGGTTGAGATGGGGAAGAATGGGATGGTAGAACAATTAAGGAGACATCTCCATAGAGAGAGCCATTGCATGGCTAGGGAGAAGCCTGATACTAAGAAAATTCCCAGGAGAAATACAGTTTTGTTGATCTGAGTCAATATTTGTTTCTCTCCCTTTGTACTTTAATAATGATAGATTTACAACGTATGCTTAAAATGTAATGGTTATAAATAAAAATTTTAGTATCTGATAAGATGTGTTCCATTATTATTTATCTTTTCAAAGTTTTTGTGCATGTCCTACTTTTTTCTGCTAATATTTAGGATTATTTTGTCAGGTTCCCAAAGGAGACCAGTTAATGTTTTGGTTAGAAATCAACTAAAATTATAATTTTTCAGAGAATCATTTTTATAGCACATCCAGTCTTCTAACTCAGGAACATGATGTGTCTCCCTAATTATTCAACATTTCTGCATATATTTCTCAAAAATGTTTTATAATTCTCTTTTTGTAGGTCTCATATAGTTCTAATTATGATTACACCTAAGAATTTTGGATTTCATTCAGAAAACTTCTCTGCTATGACTAAGAGTACTCATTTATTCAACTGATAAAACCAAACGAGAATATGGAGAACAGTATTTTCTAGCCTGTATAATCTAGTGGGTCTTGAGGCCATATAATACAGTGGAGAAGAGTATGAAGCTTGGTCTTTAGACAGATGCATCCGCAAAATTTGCTTCAGCACTTTTTAACTATATGACTTTGAAAAAGTTATGCAAACTGTAAAATCTGAATTACTCGTGTCATACACAGAACAGGGAACCAGACAGTGCCTGTTGCCTAGGAATTGGGAAAACATGCTAGATAATAAAAGGGAAAGCTTAGCACAGCACCCAGAACATAAGAAGTGTTCAATAAAATGTGGATTATTCCCCCAGTGCTGTTGATAGTGACAGTGATTGGACACACATAATAAGAAGGAAAATAGGCCTATCTTAGAAGTTTCAGATGGCCAATGTAGCTTAGTGGTATATGCTGAGCAAGCATGCAGCCCTAGGGTTCATCTGCAGCAGCCTTAAAATGTTCATATTGCCACAGTTATGGAAGCATACAAAGTGAAAACAGGAAACTGAGGACTCAGAAGAAGAGGAAAGGGAAATAAGATAGTCTTTCCTTTGAGCTAAAAAAATCATTGTTGAAATCAGTCACAAAGTCCAAGTTCCATAAAGTTCAGAGGCTGGGAGGAGGGATGCTGAAATAAGTAATGTGCCTTTAGATAGCCAATCCCCTGTCTAGCACTGGGAACTGGGAAGAGAAGCCTCAAGAACTACTTTCTGAATGAAGACAGAAGAATGGATAGGGAGGGGTGGATGTTGTAAGGAAGGCTGCTTAATTGTTTCAGCTACTCGGCACAAAAATAATCACATAGAAACTATATTATTTAAATCACTGTTTGGCCCATTAGTTCTAGCTTCTTATAGACTAACTCTTACATCTTAATTTAACCATCTCCATTAATCTGTGTATCTCCACATGGCAGTGGATTTCTGGGTAAAGTTCCATCTGGCTCCAGCAGGGCTACATGACTTCTCTCTAATTCCTCCTCCTTTCTCCCAGAATTCAGTTTAGTTTTCCCTGCCTACCTAAGTTCTGCCCCATCAACAGGCCAAGGAAGTTTCTTTCTTAACCAATGGTATTCACAGCATACAGAGACAATTCCCACATCAAGATGCGAGTAGGGAGGGAACAGGAGTAGAGGAGGGAGATGTGTTTGGTGTGTGAGGTAAATTAAAGGAGTGTGTTGTTTAAATCTAAAAAAGAAAAAAAATGAAATGCTGTGTTAGGGAAATCTTATCTGGTGATTCTGATCATGTGGGAACCACTGATGCTTGTTTAGCATGGTGTACCTCAAAGAGTACACCTGAGTAATGTTCTGGGGGTGGGTACAAAGGGAAATGAAATTTCCTTGGAAAGAATAGGCAAGAACTTGTGAATCCTACCTTTTGACCTAGTTGTCTCATTGTTTATCATATTTCTGAGGCTGTGTGTATGTGTGTGTGTGTGTGTGTGAGAGAGAGAGAGATTGAGAGATTCGTATCTCTGTGTGAGGACTTACACATATTTCTTTTTTAAGATAAGGTCTCTTGCAGCCCAATTTGACTGTAACCTTACTATACAGTTGAGTATGTCCTTGAAACTTTGATCCTCCTTCCTCCATCTCTAAACTTCTAAGATTACAGGAGGGTACATATACAGCTAGTTTATACACTGCTAGAAATAAAACCCAGGGATTCATGCATGTTAGGCAAGCACTGTTCCCATTAAGCTGTATCCCTACCTGATAGTCTACAAATATATTCTTAACTGGGTCTTAAGCACATCACAGTTTGAATTTTAATCTCTGGGCATTTTTGCACAGGCAGTAGAAAAGAAGAAATGTTATTTATTGGTTGTGACATTACTTAGGGATTAATCAAACTAACACCTTTAATCTGAAGCCTTAAGGGGAAGCTAGCAGGTGAAGAATGCTGTGAAGAGAATAAGCCAAAACATCCCATTGCCTAGTGGTTCTGGTTCTAATGCCTGTATAGTCACAAAAATAGTATCAAGATGCAATTTAGTAACAATGCTTTTAATAATTTGTCCATGTTTATGTAGTATATTTGAGGTGTTATTGAGTATCATAGTTTCCTGAAAAAGCCCTTAGTTACAAATTCAAGAGTTGCATTGGACAGACAAAGCTACTGGGGCCCAGAAGAGAGGAATGACTCATGCCCACTGGTAAATGAGTTGCTTAGCAGAGTCACCACAAAACTGAAGTCTCCTGATTCACAGTGCCCTCTCACTCCACTATAACATGATCCTGTTTATTTTTGGATCACCCCTAGGCCATTTGTCTCTTGTCATTTAATCATCCTTTGCCCTGGGATCTTCTTGTGCATGTAGGGCATTTGTTAGAAACCCACCAGGGTAATTATCTTCCTTTTGGAAATTGGAGTGAATGGAACAGAGTACAGACTTTCTGTAGGGAAGAAGGATTATTTTCAGAATCTAAGTTGTCATTTTTAATGTTTTTCCTCTCCTATGGAGATACTTCTGAACAATTTTTTATTAAACATTTTCTTTTCTTATGAGGCTAGATCTGCTCCTGTTCATGACTCCCTATGTAATTATTTTCTTAAACTTCTTTTATTTTTTGAGATTCTAGTTTAATTATATCATTTGTATTTTCCCTTTCCTCCCTCCAAGCTCTCCCATGGATACCCCCTTGCTCTCTTTTAAATTCATGGCCTCTTTTTTCATTAGTTTTTTTCACACACACATACACACTTACTTGCAACATGCACATGAACAAATACCTTTATGTATAAATACAACCTGCTCAATCTTTGTTACTTGAATGTTTACTTTCGAGGCTAGCCACTTGGTATTGGATAAGCAATTGATTTACTCTTCCCCAGGGACATAGACATACTAACACGAATCGGGAAAAGCCCAGGAGATCCTAACCCTACACAAAGAACTTCAGGAGACTAAGGAATGCTGAAAACAGGAATCATTTTATATTAAAATAATATTTCTACATGAGAATTTTATACACACATACAATGTATTTTGATAATATTCACCTCCCACTTTCCCTGTCCCCTCCCAGCTCCAACCTCACCTCCCTCTCCTACTTCTTGCCCTCTTTTGTTTAAATAACCCACCAAGTCCAATTTTTCCTGTCCATATACTCATGGGTATGTGCGGTCATCCAACAGAGACTTGGTCAACTTTCCAGGTATCACATCTCTAAAGAAAACTGACTCTCCTTCCCTCAGCAGCTAGATACCAACTCTTAATAGCTCTTCCAGTAGCAACAGGTATTTATGAGTCTTTTCACCATTAAGAGACAGTGTTTTATGACTATGTGATAAGCAGGTCAGTAACAATACATAATATGCCTTCATGAGTACAGTGGTTATAGCATGTCTAGATGGGATAGCTTCTTCCCTGACTTCTGGCTCTTACAGTCTTTCCACACTGTCTTCCACAACAGACTCTAAACCTTGCAAGAGAAGGATGATATAGATGTCATATTTATGGATAAATTATCCACAGACACTCTCTGTACTTTAACCAGTTGTTAGTTTCAGTGTTGATCACCATACACTGCACACACACATGCGCGCACACACACACACACACATATATATATATATACATACACACACATATACCCCACAAATTTCTCTAATGGCTAAGAGCTGTACTAATCTAGCCCCGTGGAAGCTTAAAAACATCTACTCATATTACTATGCTATTTGGTACCAATTATCCAAGTTGGCAATATTACAATATTATTTTACAACATACTTCTAGTTTCCTTCATGTCCAAGTCTGATTCTGATTCAATATCCACAGTAAAGGATAGAGATATAGGAATATCTATGAGTTGAATTCAAAGAGCATAGAAGAAATGAAGGCAAAGCTTAGATTTATGACTCCCAACTTGTACATTTTCTATTTGACCTAGGCTCAGCATCCATTATCCTCCTTTTTATAAAGCATTGTATTGTGATCACAGGGCCACTTCTACCTTATGTGAAGGTAAATGAGATAGTAATTACTAAAAGCATTTATGAACCATAGGAAGAGCCAGTAATTTAATAACTGCATTTTATTTGGTTTTGTATGTGTGTTTATGTTTCTGTATGTACACAAATATAATTTTATTCATTTATGTATATGTATATTTATGTTTGTTTGTGTACACAAATAAGCATGTGCTTCTGTATAAACATATAACTGCACCACCAATGTGTGAAGGTTAAAAGACAACTTGTGGGATCAATTTGGCCACCATCCTTCTGATACCTTACACTGTGCCAGGAAGAATGTTCAGTCTGAATAGCAACCTATGCTGTAAAGGATATCCTTTTATTTGTGGGTAAACTTAGGACATGATGCTCTATGCCATATTTTTACGGTCACACATCCCTATAACACACAAAAATAAACTAGATCTTTTGACTACCAAGCTTAGTGTTCTTTCTACTGAATTGAATATGTCTTATACACAGAAATTTTCCAGGGTATCTTTAGAAGTAAGCATGGGGAGTGTACTGTGCTAAGTATGTTGTCTCACCTGACAAAAAATACAGAATATAGAAATAATGTAGAAATGGAAAGTTGACTCTGAAGGAACAGGACTCTAAATTGTGAGTTAGCTTTACAAATGAGTAACTAAAGGGCTTAGGGAAGCATCTAGTCTGTCGGTTGTGTTGGTGAAAGTGAACCAAGCCCCATTGACCTTGGTTTAGAAATAAACACATTTCTCTGTCTCTGTGTTCCTATCATCAAGCAATACAGATATTTATTCTATGTATATTCTGATGTCAACTTTCTGAAAGGTTGTTTTTAAATACAATGTGATATAGATGTAACTTGGGCAACAGAAAACACCTCTGTAACGCAATCTGACATTTCTAATAAACACCAAGTGGTGTGGAGTTTATTACTTGGCCTTTGTGTATGAAACTATGACCTCTTGCAGTTTCTGAAAACAAACTCTATGGTTCAATGCCAATCTAGAGATTCTTTATGCACGAGGAAATAAGGTCACAGTGTATGTACATTTCTAGGACACCTACTTTGTTCTCTCTCTCTCTCTCCCCTTTTCCATTCCTCTCTGTGTGTATCTGTCTGTATGTTTATCTGTGTATTATATGTGCATCTGTGCATGAATGCTAATAATACATGGATGGAAAGAAAGGGCATGCAGCCCTTGTCATCACAAAACTTAGCATCAAGAGAGGAGAGATGGAATAGTTGACATCTACAGGACATTAGTTTTATTAAGACTTTAATAATAAAAGCACTTTTATAAATCCTTGGAGCTTTTAAAGCACAGACATACAGTTTTAAATAGCTGCAGTGCTTTGTCAATTGAACACACATGCTTGCTCTTTTAAAAACCTATCAGAGCTATGGAAACACAATATAGACTATGACTGTCCCTGATACCCACCCCCATGCCTTTGGAAGTAGTTATTTCTGTCAAACGTTTAGTGCTTGTTTCCTGTAGACCTCTTTCTTATATATACACATATATAGTCTGTTTATATCGATTCGGAGAACATTGCACTGGCTTTCTTCACTTCTCTTGGTATGTATTGAATAGCTTTTCATCTTGATACAAGAATCTTTTTGTTTAGTGGGTGTTTATACAATTTCATTGAATATACATTCTTTAATCCTCATAATGGGTTAGTAATTTAGGACCCACCAGATAAATCGAGCCAACCCTCTGCTATTGCAAATAAAATTTTATTGGAAAACAATTATACCTATTTTTTTACTTTTTATATGAACACAAAAACCATGTAACCTGCAAAACTGAATATGCTTACTATTCATCTCTTTACAGAGAAAGTTTGCTGACCATTGCTTAAATTCAGCTAATGTTGTCTGTTTTGATATATTATTTATTTATGTGTATATATAGAGATATTTTCCATGCTCATACATAGATGTATTCTATGAATCAGATGTTTTATTAGTCTCATGTCACAAGTAGAGTGAATCAGTCATACATATTTTCAGTGACCTGAGTTAGCTGATTTAAGAGTGAATGTATGAAGGGGTTTGCAATGCAGAACACTTCTATAAACTGAGGTAACTGCTATCTAATTCATTTTCTTTTAGAGAATTTTCACTCACTGTCTTGTTTATTTAAAATCCACATACTCAGATATGTGCTCACAAAATATTCACATAAGCACACACTTGCACAGGAACATACTCATGGACAAGGCAAAATGATGTCATGTAATTATGGTATGCAGTGGAAGGTTTGCAGTAATATGACCTCCTGATTGTATTCATGCCAGGATGTGTCCACATTTACACTGAAAAAAAGTGAGAGATAGCTGAGTTTGATGGATACATAATCTCAAGATAGAGCAAAACATTGGAAGAGAAGCCCATGCTCAAAATGGAAAATGTATACTCAGAAGGCAGCAGGCAAGATGCTCTTCAGAGAAGGCCACCCTCGCATCAGTCTGATTGTGGATCAGTGGTTTGCTCTAGGGTAGGAAAGAGATGAAGAGCTGTTAATAAGATGGAAAGTAAACAGTGAGCAAAGAACATATTCTATAAGTAGCATGAATAGGAGTAAAAGACCTTGTAGACTCCCCAATTGTTTCACCCTTTCTGTCAGACACAAGGTTAGCGCTTGCTTCTTTTTCTTAGTTCAAGAAATTTTGGTTCGTTCATTTACAGCTGACTGACCTTGTTTGAGTCTCCCCATCTATTTGAAGTTTACTTTCTCTAGCTACAAAATATGCATAATGGTTGCATAGACCTCTCTAGGTTTATGTTGGGGTTCAATAAAATGAAGCATGGGCCATTGCTTTCCATAGCCACAGGAAATATTCTCCATTATTGTTTTTGTTGCTCTATTCTCATTTTCTGTTACTTGGTGTTGTAATGGTACTCATTTGAAATGTCATGATGTTGAACCTGGAGAAACATACTTGAGTTGTCTGAATTCTAACAGACAGCATGTTAGAAGAGATGGAAATAGGATCTGTCAATGAGAGTTCTAAGATATTGTGCTTCAATCCTATTCCAACATTCTACTTCCTAGATGCACAAGGGTAACTTGGGTAACCCACTAAATTTTAGCCCTCCAAATAGGAAAATCTGAGAAGAGGCAGAAGAATGTGTTTTTCAAGGGAGGATGCTGTCCACTGGGCTGCCTTCTGAGGAGCATGGCTCTAATGTTGTCTATCAGAGATTTAACACTTAAGACTGTGGACAATTTTCAGAACTCATGGATTATTTTCAAAGCCTGTTGTTCATCAAGTTAAGAGCAGTGGCTATCAGGGTTTCCATGTCTGTGCATGGGTTGCAGAGAGCAAGCTTATCTTGTGACTTGTCTTTCTTTTCAGACATCATCACTTGATTAGGACAAAAAAATAATATAAACACTATTCATGTAATTCTTGCTTTTGCAGGTAAATATTTTCTTTCTTTTTTAATTTATTAGATTTTAAAAGATACCAATCCAACTTCCCACTCTCCCCTCCTCTCATTCCCTCCACACACCCTCCCACCATACCATCGTTCAATCTTCATAGAGGATAAGGCATGTTTCTTTGTGGACGATCCAAGGCCCTCGCTACTATATCTAGGTTGAGCAAGGTCAGTAGGGATAAATCCTGGTGCCACTTCCAGTGTCACCTCAGTCTGCCCCAGCCATGAAACTGTTAACCACATTCAGAGGGACTAGTTTGGTATTATGCTTGCTCCTTTTCAGTCCAGCTGGAGTTGATGAGCTCCTATTAGCTCAGGTGGACTGTTTCAGTGGGTGAACCCATCATGGTCTTGGCCTGTTTGCTCATATTTTCATTCCTTCCACTCTTCAACTGGACTTTGGGAGCTCAATCCAGTGTTCTGATATGGGTCTCTGCCTGTGTTTCCATCAGTTTCTGAATGAAGGTTCTATGATGATATTTTGGATAATCATCAGTCTGAATACAGGGCAAGTAAAGATCAGGGCCCTTCTCTATTGCTTAGGGTCTTAGGTGGGGTCATCCTTGTGAGTTCCTGGGAATTTCTCTAGAACCTGGTTTCTGCTAACCCTATAATGGCTCCCTCAATCAAGATATCTCTTTCCTTGCTCTCATCTCTGTCATTCCTCTATCTCGACTATCCCATTCCCTCAAGTCCTCATCAACCCTCCCCTTCTGCCCTCCTTCTCCCCCCACCCCAATGTTCCCAATTTTGTCAGGAGATTTTTTTCTGTTTCCAACTTCCAGGTGGGACTATAATATGTTTTTCTTTGGGTTCACCTTATTACATAGCTTCTCTAGGATCATGAATTATAGCTCAATGTCCTTTGTTTACTCCGGAAGGATTTGCTGAAGGAGGCAGAAGCAGGAGGATCACGAGTTTGAGGTCAGCTAAATATTTTCAGTACCTATCAAATTCATTTCTAAGATGCCACTTTAGTGTTATAAATTATGACAATTTAATTTTTCTGAACATTACCATGGATCATTGCTTTGGGTTTTTAAACCTTTCATAAAACACAAGGATGCTACATCCCTCGTACAGATCAGATACTACTCCAGGCTCTTGGATAGTAGTGCTTATTCTAATTTGAGGGAATGCAAGAGAAATATGTAGGAAGTTCTTCATAAGGTAAAATAGCTACAGACAACAGGACAGGTAGGCCTTCAAGTAGAGAGCACACTCTTCGAAGTGGCAATGGAAGGCTTGCCCACCATGTAGGTATTTTAAGATAGATTCCCCAGAAAAGTAGGAAAATGTAATAAATATTTGCTCATTTGATTGTTCCCAGTGGAAGGGCAAGCAAGTGCAAAAGACCTGATGATGAGATTTTGCAAATCAACCAGGAGGAGATGGTGAAAGGGAGTGAGAGCAGTACAGCTGAAGATGACAAGTCATAAAGGAGATGGGCTGAGAAAAGCTTTGCAGAGCTCAGGAAAAATGGGTGACTTTCTTCTTATGATATGGGAGCCAGCACAGGATTTTGAGATGAGATGTTTGGGCAAGGCAAGGAGTTAAAACCAGGCAAGAATAGGACAAAATTGCAATTATTAGGCTGGAAAAGTCTGACAATATTTTAGGACTGCAGTATACTTTGTTTCTTGACAATGGTTACTGGGTGGAACTCTATGCAAATACTCAACAATATGAATTAATATCAGCTGCCACTAGCTGAAGACTCAGTGTGAACACACATGACTTCAAACTTCTGTGAGCTCATCATATCTTCACTAAAGTCCTATTAAGAAGGACAATGACATTTTTCAGAGAAGGTTCAACCTGCTGGTCATGTGGCAAATAAAATGAAAGAAATGACTCATAGGAGTAGGAGAGAGACAGCAGTTAGGAAGCTGGCAGTCTTTGCCTTACAACATTTTATGTCATAGGTAGAGCAGGACTGGATTTCATTTCACAATAAAAATTTTTCCATAATCACAAATATAATCAAAGAAATTTTAAACTTACTTTCACCTGTATTAATTTTCTTTGTTTCATCCTTGATCCTCGTTATGTGAGAAGTTGATATAAGATGTTTGCTTGAGACCAAGATTTCAAGGCCAGCCTGGACAACATAGTGAACCTACTTCAAAAGAAATAGGTGGATAGAGAGCTCTATGGTACAGCACTTGCTTTGCATGCATAAGACCTTTGGTTATGTTCCCGGCAACACTCACACATTCATGTACATACACATGCAAGCACACATATGCCCACATGGCTATAAACATTCTGGGGGCATTATTAGAAACTTTTGTATAGTAGTGCTGACCCTTGGCTTGGAAATTTTGGTCTTGTTTTATAAGAAATTCTACAGAAATGAGAAAAGAAGCCTGTGTTCACCTGATCAGCTTTTCCAAGTTTTTTGAGACAAACTCATTTTTGTGTTTCTTTCCCTCTCACTCAATTCTGTTATCTAATTTTGCTAGGAAGACTGGGTTCAGTTTCTCTATAAATACTACTGCATCGTTTATGCTGAATGTGTTCTTAAGAACTTGGATCTTTAGGGTGAGTCACTGAAATGGTATTGGGGACCAGTGGAAGGCTAGTATTCATCATGGGTTATGTGCTTACAGATCATGCTATGAATAACTGAGGATCTTACCGTGCACCCCCTGTCCCTTAATGGCTCAAACGAATCGTTAAAAAAGAAAAGCTGTTGGTATATTTAAAGAGTTTGAATCAAGTTGGAAAATCTGAGCTAAAAACAGTGAAGAAATAGTTAAGGTAAAATAATCTAATAAATCAATTTTATTGCATTCTCCCTCCCCCTTTGATCTTTTAAGCATGGGTATACACTGGAATATATGTGTATATACATGTACATACACAGGAATGGCTGCTTGCTATTATGCACAGGTTTCTGTTGCTTCAAAAACCACTTCCTGGACTGTGCTTTCATCTGAAATCTCACTGTGACATATTAGTCAAAAAGGCAGTTATTTCTGTTGGTCTTTGATTGAGTGATAGGCAACAGACCCATCTTTGAAGTTTCATTCTGTGGGTCACATAACTATGCAACCCCTTCTCCTCCCCAGTCTGTTACTCATTCAATACCCAAAAGAAAAGGATGAGATGCCAATGTGTAATTTTAATATTTTTTCTAAGACTGAAAGTTCTTTCTATTTATTGCCTGGAAATAAGCAGCCTGCAGATTCACACATATTTTCTGGCAAATGCTCAGAGATATAGAACTAGCTATTGTCACAAATAAAGGTCATAAGTTGTCTCCTGTGAGAAAAATCGGCAAAGGCTTTATAAAATGACAAGCAAACCTTAAGGCTCTGTTACTTGTGACCACAGGTAAATCATCTCATATCTCCAAGCCACAGAATGTACATTTTAAATGGAGAAAATGGAACTTTCTCCATCTGGTTTGTTGGTGAGTATGCTTTCTACCTGTATTATCTTGAATGCTGTCTACAGATGACAGACAGGTAAAGACCAGGCACTGGTAAGCTCCTTCACTTGTTTGTTTCTTCTTGATTTTATATTCCAGCAACAGTTCTTCCTTCAACCCATCATCCCGACCCACCTCTCCTTCCCTATATCCCACTTCTATCCATTCCTCCCCAGGGGTAAGGGCTCTCATGGGAAATCAACAAAGTCTGGCACAATAAGTTGGGGCAGGACTAGGCCCCTCCCCCTGCATTAAGACTGAACGCGGCATCCCACCATAGGGAATAGGCTCCACCAAGCTAGCCTATGCACCAGGGATAAATCCTGGTCCTACTGCCAAGGATCCCATAGCACCCCTGACAGCACTGTGCCTCCTTTGGCTAAAACACAGGTATAAATTTGCAGAAATCTGAGGGACCAGTCTTTGGCAAAGGGATTCCAGCTTATGTAGAACAAAGGTCGAATCTGGTTAGTCAATGTAAGGTGTGTGCTCTGTAGCTTGTTCATCTTGGAAGCATGGTATTCTGTATGTCCATACAGAGATGTTCATTTTATAAGACTTTTTTCATGTGTAGTCTCACAGTCATGCAAAGTATGCTGCCAGGGTTGACTATGCCCATTCTTATACATAAAGAAACTGTGACTCAGATTTGTGTAATGAATTAGGTCGATATAATAAGTAACCAGGCTAGCTCAAGAGTAACAGGAATACTTTAATGGTTAAGGAGGGGAAAAACTTACACTACAAGAATGTGAGTTCTGAAATCTGATAGGTCCGGAGGCCACAGCAAAGAGAGAGCACACACCTACATCTCCCGGTTTTTCTACCTGGGCTCCAGGTGGCCACACCCTAACCAGATGTGATTGGTTGAGCTTCCCCATCATCTCCCCCTTTTGTCTAAACAAGATCTGTATTCTGTCAATCATGTATTTTAATAAAACGCTGATTGGCCAGTCAGGAAGTGTAGGTGAGTCAACCAGACAGGAAGTAGAGGTGGAGGGATGAGAACAGGAGAATGCTGGAAAGGAGGAAGACCATTCCTCCCACTCCTGCC
>LOJH01008263.1:3236-13786 GCA_001685095.1 Ellobius talpinus | reverse complement strand
AGAGAGAGAGAGAGAGAGAGAGAGAGGGAGAGAGAGAGAGTTTAGACATCCCAGATGCTGCAGGGGACAAAGTCACTTTGGAGACTAGCTATGATGAGGCTCTTTCAAAAGCAAAGCATTTCTGAAGGCCATCAAGAGAAGCTCATCTCAAAAAGCAAACCTGAAATTGATTGAAATTGTTCAGCCAAGCAGGGTACACAAACGAAGTGTGCTAACAACAAGCTGCCGGAGAGGAAGCCTGTTAATCTCAGAACATTGCCTCTTATTATGCTCGAAGGTGATGGTACAATGAAGACACTCGCAGGCTTTCTAAAAGACGTCAGGAAATATGCCAGCCTGGAGCTGCTGGAAGGGGAAAAAACGAAGCAAGTGCAGAAGGAAACAGGAGTTGACGGGAAGGAAGCAGAAGAAATGTGTAAATATCTTAGTCCAAATAAGGGGAGAAAGGATAGAAGAGAAGGAGGGAGAGATGAAGAAGACAAAAAGCCACTAGGATCACAAATAACAAGCTGGGGAAGGAAAAGGAAAAGCCCTTGAAATACATCAAAAGAACCAAGTAAACATAGGTAGAGCAAGAAAGCAAGAAGAGATGGACAAAGTCAAGCACAGGTGCCCTTATTAATCAATAGACATAAATATGGTTCTCTTCTGTTTAGGAAAAAACATCCCCAAGTCAGGCAGTGGTGGCGCACGCCTTTCATCCCAGAACTGGAGAGGCAGAGGCAGAAAGATCTCTGTGACTTCAAGGCCAGCCTGGTCTACAGAGTGAGTTCCAGGACAGCCAGGGATACACAGAGAAACCCTGTCTCAAAAAAAAGTCAACTTTCTAAAACATTAAGAAGATAACTGATTCCCAGGTCCCTAGATCCTTTGCCCTTTAGTCTGTAAATGTGAATCACATTGAAACATAAATCTGTTGTCACTCTGCTCCTGAGAGAACTATAATTAATCACACTTAAAAATTATAATTATAAATTATAAACTATAATCACACATAACTTTTCTTTCTATAAAAAATACTGATTTTTTGCATCTAGAGTTATAAAAGTGATGGTCCTGTAACTTTAATTTTGACTTTGTTGCAATTTTTTCGGTTTTGGCATGTTTTGACAAGATCTCACTATGTAGCCCAAGCTGATCTCAAATTTGCAATCCTCCTGCCTCAGCCTCCTGAGTGCTGCCATGACAGATATGCATTCCCAGCCCCAGCCTCCTATTGGTTTCTTAAATTGATTAATGTAGCCCTATATATTATTTCAGGTGATTTTCTTCCTTTACTGTTTGAAGAGGGAGCAGAAACTCTTGACATTTTATGGCCTTTGGTATTTTAGTGGTCAAAGGTGCATTCTTTCAATTTGCCCCATTTTTATCTCGGGATATACTACCTCTACTTTGTATCATTTGTGGTTCAGCAAACTAGCCATTTGCCCGCCTGAATTCCACTTTCTTTCATTCATCAGCATTTCTTTTGTAGCTTTTATATTGGTCTTGTTCACCAGATTGAGTTGGTTCCCTATAATTACATTTTTGAATACATTATGAATTCATGCAGAACACAGTTTGATGAACTAAGGTAACAGGTCCCACTGTAGACATTCACCCTGACAAGATGTTGAGGTCAATTGTGCCCTGGAGATTTGTGTCAGGGCAGCTGCTGCCCACCTGCCACCTCCCCTCTACCCCAAGGATTCCTACTGCCCATATCCTCACCATTCAGGGACTATGGGTAAAAATAATGTCTACTCAAAAGACCTTAAAGAAAGGACCTTGCATGCTTCCAGCTCAGAGACACAGTACTGTTCGAGTTGGTGGACATGTCTATTCTTATTTGAACATTATACTGTGTATATGTATATTGAAACACTGCATAATATCCATAAATACATCAGCAAAGACCTGGATTAGACAAAGTCAGCCTGGTGAGTTGGGGCATCTGCCTAAGTCTTTATACAATGGAAATTCTCATCTGTCTCACAAGAATCCCTGCCTGTGAAGGAACACAATGAGATTTCTCTTGCAAAACTGATTTCTAAATGGTAAAAAGTCAACTGCATGAAATAATAAGGGAGCAAAGACCCCTACCTGGCCTCATAAAAGAGCATAGCACTTCACAGCGAGCTCGCACCGTTTTGTACACTATGTAAAAGAATTTTCTAAATGACGGTCTTTTGTTTCAAGACTTTTATTATTTTCCCAGCTAAAACTCTATTGCTGACTTCTTAGAAAAATGATCAGATTCTTTCCACATAGAGACATGTCTAACAAGGTCAAAGTTTAACCTGTTATGAATCACATGTGCAAGGTGAATAAAATATTATCTTATCTGTGACTAATGCAACCTTTCTTTCAAATCTCCTATTTCTTCTCTACCTGTTCTAGAGAGAAACTAACTCAGCAGTATAAATATCCCCCTGAACTAGTGCTCAGTCTGAGAAGCAATGCTCAGACAAGGCATGGAAGTCAGTCATGGAAGTCCCTGGTCGCCTTGAAGGTAAAAGGTTCTTTGCCACTATGCTAAGCAATGGACGTAGTCCTTCTGGGTATCCTGTGCTGTGTGATTTTCCATCTAAAGCTAATGTATATCACATTTATCCTTAGGCTCCTGCAGTTGTCTTTCGTGCACCCAACATTGCTTGGCTTCCGTAGGTTGTAGGTTCAGAATTCTGTCACCTATCCTTGGGTCATATCATCAACCCCTTAACAGGACCACTGGTAAAGGACCAGTTAGATCTTCCCTATCCCTTGTACTATCTTCTATCACCCAACCCTCTTGCTCCTCCTCAAGCATAAACTGAAGAAAGGAAGGTGGGTGACACATGTGCCCTTCTCCCACACCACAGCATCAGCTCCTGGAGGTGATGTCTAAGCACCCCTCCCCTTTCTGATGTCCTCTGCATATGAAAGAAACCTGGCTTGACATGAGTTGTCAGGGTACCTCCCTGAGGCACCCAGGAAGAACCTGCTTATTTGTTGATTTTTCTAGCTCATCTAGATCATCCTTTCTCAGTACCATATCATAGGGGCAGAAAGATGGCAGAGCAGGTGAAGGTTCTTGGTACCCAGACTGACAACCTGAGTTACATCCCTGGATAACACATGATAGAAGAAGAAAAATGATTCCAACAAGTCTTCAGACCTACATACACAAAGCATAGGTGTGTGCCTATATACATACTATATACATACATACACATTAATATCAAACTGCAACTTGCAACCCTACTTACTAGCTAGGTGAATAATCTGAATTTGAAAACTAGAATTTGAATACACACTGGCTCTTCCCCTTAGTATTCCTTTCATAAGAGATACTGCTTTCCAGCCTGTCCCTCTACCTCTTACAGACAGCTGATAAAGACAGGTAATTCCAGAGAGGGTGTATTGAAGAAAGGGGAGGGGCAGAAGAGGGGAAGGAAGAGAAGGAGGAGAAGAATAGAAGAAGAGGAGGAGGAGAGAAGGAAGTAAATTAATACTAATTCTAATTATTGCCTATGTGGCAGGAAAATACATTGTAATAAAATACAACATTTTCATGGAATGACAATGAAAAAAATTAGAGGCAGAGGTCCGCTGGAGTTGATATGATGCCTCTATCCTTTTATAGGATTCGACAGAATTTGGGGACCTGGCAAGACTTAGCCTCCCAGGACAGCAATCCTAGCATCTATGATCAGTATCCCAAATACTTCTGGCAGAGACGGTGGGAAAGGATTCGGTTAGGATTAACCTGAGTCCCTACATTGCTGTACAGTAGAAGGTGGATATTTAGATGTCTACAGACAGCAGACACAACACACATAAGCCTAAAGCAACTGGCGCTGGGACATTAGAGAGGGAGGGTCTTCCATGCCAGCATAGATCAAAGTTTTGAATGTTTTCAACACTGTTTCTGCTCCCCTCTTGATCTAAGCATTTGTGGCCTCATGCTGAATTAAAATGACTCTAAGTTATTAGTGTTGTCAGAATGAGAAGACATCTGGCAGCCTTTAGAAGGAAAAAAGAAACATCTTGAAAATATACGAACTGAAGTTATTAACCCTCTACATACCACTTGCTGTTAAATGAGAAGGAAATTTTAAAGCAAACTTCATTTTGCCAGTATTTATAATGAGGAGATAGGATTATTTGGTACAAAGTTCATATTTACCATGACTGGCCTTAAAACAAAAACGTACATTTAGGTCAGCATTAACAAATGCAAACCATAGGTAGGACAACCATGTAAAATAAAAGAAAGGACATGGGATTGGCAGATGGCAAAGAAGTCGTGAGGCATGCATGCCTATGGGCATTCAAACATGACATTTTAGTCTTGAGTCCTCTGGCCAGCAGGAAAGTCCATGCAACCTCTGCTGTATGCAGATGGCTTGTGTATCTTCTAGAGAAACAGAATTTCTGTTTCATGGAGCAAGTGAAGATTATTATATAAACTGACAACATGACTGACCCATGGTATGGTTGAAGGGAAAGTTTTTACTGTAGCCATGAGGGAGAGAAGAGCCCAAGGCATCTGAATGAGTCCATAGAGTAGAGTAGACTGAACATGGTCATCACACTGGGCCTGGCCAGGAAAGAAGCAGGGGCAGAGTAGAGAGAGAGAAGAAGAGAGGAGAGGAGAGGAATAGGTGAAGACAAAGGGAGTGCAGGCAAGAGAGAGGGTGAAAGAGAAGGAACAGGGCTGAAATAGCAGGATTATAAGAGGAGTAGCTGGGGGAGGGAAGACTCTCCAGTTTTGGAGAAGGCCACTTGTTGGTTCCCAGGAGCTTAGACCCGAAATAATCACACAGAAACTGTATTCATCAAATCACTGCTTGGCCCATTATCTCTAGCTTCTTATTGGCTAACTCTTACATTTTAGTTTAACCTATCTCCATTAATCTGTACATCACCACGAGGTTGTGGCCTACCAGCAAAGTTTCAGCACATCTATCTCTGGTGGCTCCATGGCTTCTATCTGACTCTGCCCTTCTTCCTCCCAGCATTCAACTAGCTTTCTCTGCCTAAGTTCTGCCTTGCTCTAGGTCCAAAGCAGTTCCTTTAATGGTAATCACAAAGAGGGGACTCCCATATCACTCCAGGGAGCTGGAGAAGTTTAGAGTGGGGGTGGGGAGAAGAGCTGAGAGGAGCCAGCATGGACTTTGAAATATGTAACAGATACTTGTAATACTGAGGGAGCCTGGAGGCCAGCATGTATTTGGTCTCCATGGATAGCCATTTATCCCTTCTGCCAGTGATTCTGGACATGGCTCTTTTCGGTAGAGGGGAACCACTTCACAAGTTGCTGAGGAGTGCTGGCTTTTGTCTAACCACCAGAGTTTGGGGAAATGGACCTGACAATTATCATGTGGGAATTAAGGTTCTCTCTGTGTGCCCTAGTGTCCATAGTGTTCATTGGGTATATGCTTCAAAGACAAAGGACACACAGCCCTCTCTGCCCTTTGAAGGACTCCTGCTTGTGCATTGATACGACGGCCACTGAAGAGGCAGAGGTCACCAGTTTCTAATATTTTTCTCTATAAAAGGACCTGAGACACATATCCCTTCATTTCTCTTCATAAAGGGTAACCTGTGTGTGCAATGGTTTGAATGGAAATGTCCATGGTAGGTACATGCATTTCAATACCCCAATTAATGACACTATTTTGGAGGTTTAGGAGGTGTTGCCTTGTTGGGGGAAGTACATCATTGGAGGTGGGCTTTGAGCATTTAAGGACTTCCGTTAACTCTCTCTGCTTCCTGCTGGTGGTTCATGCCCCAAACCAATTCTCTCTTCTATATGTTGCTTAAGTCATGGTGTTTTATCACAGCAATAGAAAAGTCACTAAGATACCAGGTTAGAGGATCAAGAAAAGCGCAAACAAGGGTGCACTGTGAAGGGAAAACGGACAGAAATGGAAAGCCATGGACTGTTTCTATGTTAGCTCTGCATCCTGGAAACCCTCCCTTATTTTAAAATGTTGAGTTGTTGCATAGCATACCTCTTGAGAGTCAACTTACCTGCAGCCAGTTGTATTTTGCTTTTAGCGCTTTAAATTCATTTTCATTGTTTGAAGTTCGGGAGACCAGGCAAGAGCAAGGTGTGGTTGACTTAGCATTCTGGATGAGCCATGTAGAGGAAGTCTCTGTGGTCAGGATACCTCAGCACAGTTTAACGCAGCTTCCACCACTCCCTTAGGCTTCCTCACCCTGGAGGCTGCCTTCTCTCACCATCTTAAGCCGTTGTGTTTATTTTAGATACCTGGATCCTTCCATATGTTTCCCATCCAGAACCACTAGCGAGAATTCACTCTCTTTTAGAGCCTCCTTCCCAGCTGACCCCCTCCAGCAGGTTGCAGACAGGATCACCTCCCCATGCTCGACACCTGAATCTCTAGAGGGAGCTAGAGTGTGTGTTTGCCTTTGAGAGATTCCAAAGAGGTAATCATGACTTGGGTCATCCCAATACAACCAACTGGTCTGAACAGACTCTGGGGCAAGGACACTTCAGTTACATCATTGGACAGCAACCAACCCCATTTGGGGGAGATGCATAAATGAATTCCAAAAGCAACTGGTTCAGGCATTACCACATGAGCTGCCTTGCTCTGAAAAAATAACAATTTAGTGAAACTAACTTAGTAATAACTAACTTAATGAGACTTCCTTTGTCATCATAATAACTCCATTTTATGTCTTCTCGGAGAGAGGAAATTAACATTATCAGACCTGAAGCATATTAGGAGGATGTGAACAAGCTGTGCTTGAGATAAACATAAACGTGTTTCCTGTATATTTTTTTCTTACCAAGCTAGGTTAGTTTTCTGACTCAGTATGTGGAATTTCAGAATTCTCAAAGTCCTATAATTAGACCTGCTCTCAAACCTCCTCCCCCAGCTTCAGGATTACAGTGATTTATCCTGCTGGAAGGTATGTCATCTGGGTTTTCAGCAAGCATCTTACTGCTGCAGAGACTCCACTTAATACTCAAGGCATGACATGACCAAGAACCCACCAAAGACCTCAGGCCTGATGCCTCTGTTTTCCATCCCGAGCTAATGTCAAACCTAAAAGGGTCCAATAGGTCACTTAAAAATAAATAGTAGGCACTATCTGTTCTGGGAAAGCAAGTACGGGGTGAGGGATGGCAGACAAAGGGCAGAGAGAGCTGTGGCCAAAGCCTCTTATATTTGTGTATGTTTTTAAACACTGCCTAGTGTGTTCATCCTTCTTGGCACTTGCTTGTTTTCTTTCATTCCCCTCCCCAACCCCAGAGCAGAGGAAGGAAATAATATCTGAAGCAGAAGAAAAGACGCAGGGAAGCTCCTGTCAATCAAAAGGGGGACTGGGAAGTCTTTCCAGGAAGGCAAAGAGTGCTGCAAGAGGGAGGAGCAGAGGGCACATGATGAGTAAGTTCAAAGTAGGGGAGGAATAAATTAGGAAATCTAGTGGACCACGAGCCAAGGCATATTCTGAAATCAACATTTTCACAATAACTTCGTATCTTTATGTTTAAACTCCTATGTCATGCTTTTAGGTAAGCTACAAGACAAAAGAAGAAAAGAGGGGTGCCACTCATTCGTTCCCTACACCGCAATAAAGGGTATTTCTCCTACAGAATATTGGTAATTCCCCGAAGTGAAGCTTAGATGAAGTTGATTTCTTCATTCTTGAGAATTTCATGCTGGTGTGCAATAAAAGGAGATTGGTACACATTGGGGGAAGTTTGGTGATGTCTTTAATGACCTCAGCAATGATTAGTATAAGTAAGATGAATTGTTGAGGTTGGTTGAAGAGCATGCCATTCTTCCACAAGAAATGGACAGAAGTGAAACAGTACCTCTCACCTCTCATGGAAGATAAAAATGAAAGGACTGTGAGAGATGAAGTAGCAGAAAGACTCTCCTGAGGCACAACTAAGATTTTCTAGTATCCTTAAGTCAAAACCAGACTCTTGTTTAACCTCAAAGTAAATGCCAAGCCCAAGAAAAGAGAAATGGTAACTGGTGGGAAAGAGTGGGCATAAGAAAAGTATTAAAGAAATTATGAGCAAGAGTCCAAAACCACAAGACAGTCATAGATGTTAACCTAATGTCAGCATCATTGTCCTGAAGATGAATAATGTCCACCAGTATTCAGAGAGGACCATTACCCTTCCTCACAGTGGGAAAACAGCAGAGCAGACATGTGGGTGTTCTAGTTCGGTCCTTCTGTTTCCTGTGCCAGAGACCTTGCAAATAACACAGGACAAAATATAAGAGTGAGCCAGGGTGACAGACATTAAGACCAAATGCAAAGAACAAGAGCATGTACAGATGCAGCCTGTCCCTTCCTATCCAAAACCAAAGGACATCTGGACCAGCTCTCATTTTAATCACATGCTCAATGAACAGCCCATGACTTCCTTCATTAAATATTAAAATCTAGACCAAAAGTTTTGGTGTCCCTCTCTGCCACATACACACCATTATTTCCCTAAGGCATGTGGAAGCTTCTGCCTGAATTAGAAGTCTGTTCAAATCCCAAAGGCATGTGCTGAAGGCCTTATGGCTTCAGTCTTTATTTCCCATTTTATTCACTTCTACTAACCAGCTCCTCTGCACCCTCCAAGGAAATCGTCCTTTCTGTAATGGTGTGATTATTTCACTCTTGCCTCCTGAGTTCTCCTGGCATACATCCCACCCTGGAATAGCATCTTATCCAGGTCTCTCCCCAGCCAGCAATCCCCTGCCCCATCCACTGTTGAGTGGACTTTTGACTGTTTTAAGAAGCGAGTAAATTTCTATTTATTGCTCTTGCTCATCAACAAAGAAATGGTTCCTCTTCTAGAACTTTCTCTGCCTCTAAATATGAAACTTCTAGGAGTTCCAATTTTATTAACATGACATTTGAATCATATGCAAGAAAAGGCAGTTCACCGTGGTAATGAGATTGGCAGGATCATTCTTTAATTGACTTAGAAGCTCTCCAGAGAATGAGATCTTGAGCCAAACATGCTGCATATGCCAGAATAAAGAAATTTTTGCAACACTGTAAATTATAACAAAAAATAGGTTTTGACATTTGATCATTTCCTGGCATAGAACATCCAAATCTTTGTAATTTCCTGGGAAATAGTAGTGCTGAATGTATTTCTTTTTCACTCTGCATCTTTGTCTTCATTTCCTGTGGTTGAATTCCTAGTCCCTTAGAGTTTTCCGAGTGCTGGGAGTTTCTTTGATGAGATACTTATTGGTAGGAATTTTTTTGATAAGCTACTACATGGTGGGAGTTTATTTAATGGGCTCCTCATGATGTTCTTTCATGGGCTCCTGGATGGGCACTGCTCACAAGATCAAGCAATGGTTAGAAATACAGAACTTTATCACCTGCCACCCCTATCGTTCAGGCAGGAGAAAAGGAATAGAAATCAAATGACTGAGTATAGATGATAAAGCTTCCATAAAAACCCCTGAATGAGATTAACAAAGCTTCCAGTTGAGTGACAACATCAACATACTGAACACAGTTCATCCCACCTCTGTGGATCCTTCCAAACCTGCCTATCTAGCTCTTCACCTGGACATTTGCCCTTGTAACAAGTCAGCAGTAGAAGTAACTGTTTCCCCAGGTTCTGGGATCTGTCCTGGCAAATAGCTAAACCCAAGGAAGAACCTGTGGGGACCGGCTTTCTAGTTTGTCAATCAGAGGCATGCATGAAAACATAGACTTGGAATAGTGTCTTAGGAGGGGACAGTCTTGAAGAACTAATGCCTTAACCTATGGAGTCTTTGCATCCAAATCACATGAAAATGTAGGATGGCCAGCTGGTGGAGAACTGAGTCAGGCCTGTTTTGCAGCAAGAGGAGAACCCACATATCTCATAAGAGAAATGGCTCCAAAAGTACTGGGAGGTATGAATAGAGAAAGAAAAACGTTTGAATTTTACCCCCAAAATAATCATACTGTTAACAATGAAGATATAGGAAATGGGGATGTATAAAAACTTAAACCCTATTGTATGTTGGTTTATACAGAGAGAGAGAGAGAGATTCACATTCACGCATATATACATAATACATATATAGAAGATACACACACATGCACACATACACACAGACATCCATGCATACACAGAGACACATGCATTCACATCAATACACACATACTAAAAGCAGATTCACACATGTACACACAACACAGACACACATACACACAGAGACACACATATACACAAAAGAAAACTACCATATGTGGTGGTTTAAATTAGAATGGTCTTCATAGATTTAAAGTTCTTGTCATAAAAGTCTTCCACTTGTTTGGTTAGAGTTACTGGAGAGGTTGTGGGGTAAAGGGAACATTCCTGCATTTCTGGTGGGAGTGCAAGCTGGTGCAGTCAGTCCCTTTGGATATCAGAATGGTGGTTTCTCAGAAAATTAGAAACAACCTTCGTCAAGACCCAGCAATACCACTTTGGGGTATGTACCCAAAGGATGCTCAAGAAAACCACAAGGACATGTGCTCAACATATAACAGCATGATTTATCATAGCCAGAACCTGGAAACAACCTAAATGCCCCTCAACCAAAGAATGG